>PVJX010012236.1:0-50949 GCA_004027295.1 Dolichotis patagonum
TCCCTCTCTCTCCCTCTCTCTCTTTCTCTCCCCCTCTCTCTGTCTCTGTTTTGAGACAGGGTGCAGTCCAGGCTGCCTTTGAACTCACTTTGTAGCCTAAACTGGCCTCAAATTTGCAGTGATCCTCATGCCTCAGCCTCCTGAGTGCTGGGGTCACAGCCCATGTGCCACCACATCTGGCCCTGCCATTCTCTTTGCTTGAAAAAAAAAACAAAACGGTCTGGGCTGCAAGGGGGAAAGGGTCAAGAAGACAAACTAAAACACTAAGAATTTAATTATCTAATGGAATCTATAAATAAATTCCTAACAATATTGTTCAAGAAAAAAAAGAAGGGAAATACAAATTGCCAGTATCAAGAATGAAAGAAGGGATATCACTACAAATCTTACAGATATCTAAAAAGATGATAAGGAATATTATGAACAACTGTTCATCAATAAAAAATTGACAACTAGAAAAAGGGACAAGTTTCTTGAAAGGTGCAAATTAACAAAGATGTAGCACAAAAATAAACAGAAAATCAAGTACTTCAGTATCTTTTAAGGATATATAATTCATAATTCCCACAAAGAAACCAGGTGTGGTAGTACACACCTGTAATCTTAGCACTCTGGGCAACTGAATTTCAAGCCCTGCTTGGGCAACTTAGCAATTTAGTGAGACCCTGCCTCAAAATTTAAAAAATGACTGGGAATGTAGATCAGAGCAAAAAACCCTAGGTTTACTCCCCAGCACACACACACAAAAACTCCCCACAAAGAAAATGCCGAACTCCATCTAATGGCTTCACTGCTGAAATACAATTATAGTATAGGAAATAGTACCAGTCTAATGCAAACTCTTTCAGAAAATTCAAGAAAAAACACTTTGCAAGTCATTTTATCAGGCTACAATGACCTGGTACCAAAACAATATAAGGGCATTACAAGAAAAAGAAATTGCTTAGCAAATTCTCTCATAAACATGGGTTCAATATCTTTAGTTAGCAAATAAATTCCAGTAAATGTAAAAGATTAATATTCCATGATCAAGTGAGATTTACCCTAGGAATACAAATTTATTTAAATTTAATACATAAAAATGAACCTATATAATTCACATGTTAACAGTTTATAGGGGAAAAATTTAAGATCATTTCCATACATGCAAAAAAAATTGACAAAACACAGTATCCATTTATGATAAAAGTTATGCACTACTAAAGTAGAAATTTCCTTACCCTGATGAAAAGAATGTATCAAAAAACTTCAGGTAACTATGCTCAACTATAGCAGAGAAAGAGATATTGTGATAGCTACTGTTGATGTCCGGTTGTCTTAATGTAAAGTACTGTGTTGCCTATGTTGTTGTGTTCTGATCTGCTCTGTACTGCCCTCTTTTGTTTTATTCTCTTTAAAATAAATTTTTTTTTAAAAATGAGATATTATAGTACCCACTGATCATTCTCTGTTATTTGGCTCAGAATGCCCTATAATACTTTTACTCTTTGAATGGTTTTATACTATTTTGTTATGTTTGATATTGTATTTGAAACTATGCTCAATTATAGCAGAGAAAGAGATATTGTGATAGCCACTATTAATGTCTAGTTGTCTTAATGTAAAGTACTGTGTTGCCTATGTTGTCCTGTTCTGATCTGCTCTGTTCTGCCCTCTTTTGTTTTATTCTCTTTAAAATAAAAAAAAGTAATAGCCTAAAAAAAAAAAACAGGTAATATCACTTAAAGATTAATATTTAAACTTCTTCCCCTTAATATTGGGAGCAAAAGAAAAAGGTAGGGCTAGGTATGTAGCTCAGCAGCACAGTGCCTGCCTGGTAAGCACAAGGTCCTGAGTTCGATTCCCAATATCAAGAAAAAGTAAAAAGAAAAAGGTACACTTTTACTACCTCTATTCAGAATTTTGCAGAAAATTTAGAAGCCCTGGCCATTGCAACATAAGAAAAAGCAATCTTTGTGTAAAGACGGTATGATCACATATAGTGGATCCTAAGGAACTGATGAAAACACTACCAGAACAGATAGCAGTGTTGAAAGATAAAAAGGTCTATAGAGCTGGATGCCTGTATCTCAGTGGCTTGTATCAGAGTGCTTGCCTAACAGGGATCCCCAGCACAACAACAGCAGAAAAAAAAAAGTTTGAAAACAGCAAAACATTGCTAAAAGAAATTAAGGGCCAGGAATTTGCTAAGCAATTTCTTTTTCTTGTAATGCCCTTATATTGTTTTGGTATCAGGTCATTGTAGCCTGATGCATGTGAATGGAGAAAAATGTCTTATTTATGGACTGAAAAGTTCAGCGCTGTTAAGATGGCACATGCCTCCAAATTGATCTGTAAATCTATAGAATATAAATCTGAACCAGTCAAAATCCCAACAGGCTTTTTTGTAGAAATTGGCAAACTGATTTTAAAATGTGTTTGGAAAAAACAAAGGAGCTAGAATAACTGTAACGGTTTTAAAAAGAATAAATTTGGCAAATTTAAACTTACTTGGCATCAGGCCTTACTCTACAACTCTAGTAATCAAGAAAGGATGGATTGATAAAAGAATGAGCAAATAAATTAGAGAAATTTGAACTCAGAGTAGCCATAAGATAGACTCACATGAGCACAGTCAAATGACATAGAACAAAAGCATTCCCAACCAGGAAAGGGCCAGGGATTTAGCTCAGTGGCGTAAGCACCTGCTTGGCAAGTGCAAGGTCATGAGTTTGATCCCTGGTACAAAAAAACAAAACCAAAAACAAATGCCCAGCACAACTGGGTATCTGTGTGCATGAAAATGAACCCGTGCTCTTGCTTCAAAGTGTACAGAGAAATCAGTCTGAAAAATATTATAAACTTAAAAGCTAACGCCAGAAAGTACTAGAAAAAATCACAGGAGAATTTACAGCACTTGGAGAGTTTCATAAGCCATTAAAGGGCCAGGGATATAGCTCAGCAGCACAGCACCAGCCTGGCAAGTGCAAGGTCCTGAGTTTGATTCCTGGTACCAAAAAAGTCATTAAAAAAAAAAAAAACATAAATTGGTCCTTATAAAATGTAAAATCTTTTACCGTTCAAAAGTGACTATTAAGCTGGTACATGCCTGTAATTCCAGCATTTAAGAGGCTGAAGGCAGTAAGACTGTGAGTTTAAGGCCAACCTGAACTAACCTGAGACTGTCTAAAAATTAAGATACTATTAAGAAATAAGAGTTTTTCTTCAGATTGTATAAATCTTTTGTCTTTCAAGAAATAAGTAGACAAATCACAATCACAAAGAAAATATTCAAACCCAGAACTAACAAAAGACAGAATATATAAAGAATTCATGTACTTCAGTAATAAAGTCAGCTCAACTCTTTAAAATGGGCCAAAGACTTGGACACTTCACAAAGATATACAAAAGGTCATTAAGCACATGAAAAAGTGCTGGCATGCTAGCACATGCCAATAATCACAGCACTCAGGAGGCTGAGGCAGGAGGATTGTTGCTTGATATCATTAAGCATTGTTCCTTGATATCATTAAGCATCAGGAAAATGTAAAGCCATATGGAGGTACCACTGCACAACCACTACAGTAACTGAGATGAAAAAGACTGACAAAATTTTGGCAAAACTGAAAGTTCATATTTTGGTAAGCATGTGAAATGTGCTCCTTTGGAAAACTGTTTAGCAGGTTTTTACAGAGGAAAAAAATTTATCTTGTCACCCAAAAATTATACTTCTAGACATATATCCAAAAGAAATGAAAACATGTTTACAAAAACCTTTGTACAAGAATCTTCCTCGAAATTCTAATCACATTATCTGGGGAAAACTCAGATATTTTTCTTTTCTTTTTTTTTAAATTAACTCTGTTGGTATGCTTTGATACACATAATGCTCTCATTCATCATAGGGAATTTGTACCTGGATATAATATATCTTGATTTCTCTTTTTCTCCATTCCCCTACCCTCCTTTCAATATTTCTCCCTCCACCCATTTACAAAATAATATGTTAATACAATGGAATATTACTCAATACACATAGGAGCATATACTGTCACATAAGAAAATTGGATCCTCAGGTCTGTTTTTTAGCCCAGTACCATGTAGTTTTTATCACAGTAGCTTTGTAGTATAATTTTGAGTCTGGGATTATGATGCCTCCTGCTTTGCCTTTGTTGCCCAGAATTATCTATTCTAGGTCTCTTCTGGTTCCAAATGAATTTTAGGATTGTTTCTCTTAACTTTGTGAGATATACTGTTGGAGTTATCAAAATTGTATTAAATCAATATAATAATTTTGAAAGTATGGCCATTTTCACTATATTGGTTCTTCCTACCTAAAAGCAAGGGATGTCTTTCCATTTTCTGATGTCCTCTTCAGTCCTTGCAGAGGTCTTTTACTTCCTTCATTAGATTAATTCCTAGGAATTTCATTTTTTGGATGCTATTGTGAAAGGTGTTGTTTCTCTTAATTTCCCAGTAAGTTTGCTTTTCTTGTACAGGGAGGCTATTGATTTTTTTTTTAGGCTATTGATTTTTGAGTGTTGACTTTGTGTCCAGCTATGCCACTGCATCTGATTATTAAATCTAGAAGACTTTCAGTGAAGTTTATGGGGTTGTCTATATAGAGTATCATGTCATCCACAAATAATGATTAATTTAACTTCTTCCTTGCCTATCTTTTCCTTTTCTTTCTTTCTCATCTAATTACTCTGGCTAATATTTCCAGGACTATGTCAGTAAGAGTGGAGACAGTGGACATCCTTGTCTTGTTCCTGATTTTAGAGTGAAAGCTTTCAGGTGTTTTCCATTCATTGTGATGTTGGCTGTTGGTTTGTCATAGATGGCTTTTATCAGATTGAGATAAAAAATAGTATGAGTAAAACGAGCCAAATCCAAAAAAGTACACACTATGTTATTGCATTTACCTAAAGTTGTAGAACAGAAAAACTAACTTGTAACAGTGGATATCAGGAATTGTTTGTAAGATTAAGGATATTGAAAGGAGAGGAGAAGGCCTAGGTTGAGGAAAATGCTCTGTTATAATAATGTTGTGTGAGTGTGCCCATTTACCGAAACTGATTGAATGATGTACTTAAGATCTAAATATTTTATCTCAAAAGAAGAGAACCAAAAATCATGTGTATGTAAGATTCGCATTGAAATGGTCAGTGGTTACTCAGGTATTTACAATTTATTTGTTACATTTTAAAATATGTGCAATAAAATGTTTTTTTCCTCCTTTTGCTTTCCTTGAAAAGTTGCATACATATTAATATTCACTCCCTGCTCAGCCCACACACATTATTTTGATTCATTTTGCAAATTTTTGTTTCTATCATGTCCCTGGTTGAATATTCTGGTGGACAGATGATTCCTGTCCTCTTGGAGCTGACAGTCTAGTGGCAGATGTGAAACAAATGATTACACTATTAACCATAACTGCATACTGTTGTATGTAATGGAGGAAAATGCAGGGAGCCTTTTGGAGAAGAGTAAGGTAGGGGTCATTTTTGTGAGAAAGTGCTACTTAGGTTAATATCTGAAAATGAGTGGAGAATTCAACCTCCTGGGAAGTAAAAAAGAAACTAGAAAGCAAAGTAATCCAGAGGCTTCTGCTGCCACTGCTACCCCTGCCCTGTGCTTGGACTTCAGTTGTCGTGAAGTTTTATGGGCACAGCTGTGGTTTTGTGCAAAGTAGAGTTGGAAATCAGACCCACAGGCAGCCAGACCTCTCAAAGCACTGTCTGAGTGAAGGTAGTGCTGTGGAACACAGCGTGTACCAGGAGGTGAGGAAGCCCTGAGCGTCCTCCTCCCACTGGAGAGGAAGGCGCCTCCCCTGGAAATTTAAAACTTTGGGCCTGTCTGTACTTGTGTTGGGCACATTTATATTACTTCCTGCTTGAGAAACACTGAGGTGAAATATTTTTCACTTTTTTTTATTGGTTATACAGATTAATAGGTGTTATTTTGGCAGATTTGCACATGCACATACCATACTTTCATCATTTTCACCTCTCTTGTCCAACCTTCCTCCCTAGTTTCACATTTTTAGCAGTGTCAGTGTATATAATATATTTAAAATTTTTAACATAATTTTAAAGAAATTCTTTGCCCTGGGGTTGCCCTCCAACCCCAGGGCAAAGAAAACCAAAATCAAAAAAATTCCAGAGCATCTGGCAGAAGTACAGTGCAAATCTTCTGAGGCTTGCATTCTTCACCAAGACCTGGCAGTATTGTCACAGAAAGAGCTCAACTAAATATGGACTCCTCAGATTCCTGGGCTGACCCTACAAAATTAGACTCATGACTTAAGGTGTTAGAGTTACTTCTTATAACCTTTTTAAAGACCTAAAAGGAATTTTAAAATGTGACAAAATACTTTCAAAAGACCACAGTTGAAAATAAATCCGGTAAACTCATAAATTTGGGGTTTTTTGCGGGAAGAGGGGGATTGTTTCTTTTTGGCAGGTTGGTTGTTGTTTTGAGTCAAAGTCTCACTGTGTTGCCCAGGCTAGTCTCAAAAGCCTGGACTGCAGTGATCTTCCTACCTCAGCCTCTCAAGCAGCTGGGGTTACAGGTGTGCATTCTACACCTGTAGGCTTCTTTAGGTTACTCAGAAATTCAGTGGAGTGCTTGCTTCGACAGCACATGCACTAAAAAAAATATATAGTGGATATGTTAAATGTCAGATCAGACACAGCCAAAAGAAAATTTATGAACTGAAAAATATATATATAAGAAAAATTTCCAAATTAACAAAGATGAAAAATCTGAAGCAAATTTTTCAGCGATAGAAGATGGAGAATCAACAATCATTTAAAGAAGAAAATAGAATTAGGATGAAGAATCTATGGCTGAGCAGTTTCCAAATACTTAAGATAGGAGTCCTAAGATTGAAATACTATGGTCAGTCTCAAACTGGATAAATAAAATAATTGTATCCTTAGACATACCACAGCACTACTGCAGAATACAAAGACAAGATCCTCAAAGGGCAACCAGAGAAAACATCGCATTACCTACAGACACTTGGCAGTTAGGTTTCTCTACAGGAACAATTGAACAACTTATTCATAAAGGAAAAACAATTTATTAAAAAATAAAACAATTGACTATATCAAATGTTGCTGTTATAATGCATTAAGAATTTTTCTTAAGAAAAAAAATTTAAGATTTTTAGTATACCAAAAGGACCTAGCTAAATTGTCAAAAGGAGAAATAACTTTCTGACAAGGACTAAGAAAAGTCACAGATTCTCGCTAAAGAATAAGGCACAGCTAACGTGTATTAAATGGTTACTGTGTACCAGCCATTATTCTAAATAATTTGTGTGCATTAGCTAATTGATTATTCATGACAGTCTTGCAAAGAAACAGCCTGGGAGAAAGAAATGACCTACCAAGGGGTCCAGAGTTTGTTGATATGCAAACTGGATTAGGGATGGAACTGGGTTAGGGCTTCTCTTCCTTCTGTCAATACTGAAGCTTACTGCTAAGGCTTATGGTTCTGGAGGAAGGGGGATTAAACCTTGGAAGCTAAGAATGAGATGAAAACAGGGAAGATCTGAAGCTAAAACTAGAGAATGGGTAAACATTCACCATGAGGAATGCCTAGAGCTGTTCAGCGTAAGTAAAGGCCCTGGGGTTGGAGGTCACAAGACAAGAGCTCAGGGAGCAATGCTGGAGTCAGGCAGGCCAGTTTATTCAGGACAAATAAGTATATCAGCCTTACCCGTAGTACCAGTTGTTTACTTGTTAGGGAAATAGAGTTATGAAAGCTGCAAATGGAGCTTAAGTTATTTCTCCCCCAAAAAGGGATTTATCTTTTTAGATTTGTTTAAATTTTAAAATGTTTGCTTGAGACTCTTAACATCAGATTGCGTATCTGGCTCCAACATTACAACTCTAACAATGATTAGTGAAATGGAACAGATTAAAAACAAGTGTGTACAGGGTGTGGTTACTATAGAATCAGTTAAACCTGACGTGTCCTCAATTAGCCACAACTGCTCATTATTTTAGATGTTAAAATTCATAAGTTTGTTGCAATGGGCTGCACAGTCATTGAATTTTAGTACTGTGCTCAATGCCATTAGATAGCCTTGTTGACCTTACATAGTGCTTTTTAAATACTGTAAATAAAAGCTGCAAAGCCATTTGACCCTGAGATCCTGGTCTTCCCTTGCTGCAAACCAAGATAAGGCTATTTACACCTGACAGTTTTTGATGCCCGTCTCTAATTCTTGGAGAAAAAGATGATTGTTAAGATGGTCTTGAGACTGAGTACTGATACGGGCCCTTTCATCTTCAGTTTATTTATAGAGTGTAGTTATCTTATATATATTGGGCTCTTAGGAAGGATTCTTCTTGGCTAGATTTCTGTTAAACAGAAAACTCCTAATCCTCTAATCGCACACCCATACAAGTGCTTTGCATAAAGTGGGTGTAGAGCTCAGAAGAATTTATTTATAGCCTGCTAGATAGGCTTTGTATTGATTTTTTTCAAAGTCCTTCTCCCACAAAGACAGACTATTAAATCATGTGGGCAACCTGCAACATAGCCTGCAGAGCGTGTCTCCTGACACTTCTTCAGGCTGATCCTTGAAGAAAGACACTTTCAGTTCCTTAAATGAGCCAGGAGAGCTAATTTGTTTTCCTGAAGTGTCTAGGTTCTTTTTTTTTTTTTTAAGATAAAACAAAAAACTGTAATGTGTGATAAATCACAGTAGTAAAAGCAAATTCTTAAAATTTCACCACAGATGTCACCAGCATTGGATATAACAAAGATGCTTTGTTTACCTTTAAGGTTTTTGTTTGGTTTTTGAAAGTACTGGGGATTGAATCCAAGGAGCACTGAGCTGCATCCTTACCCCCAACCTTATTAAACAAATTTTTAGAACAAGGCTTTGCTAAACTCCCATGTTAGCCTCAAGCTTGCAGGCCTCCTCCCTCAGCCACCTGAGTCCCTGGGATTACAGGTGTGTGCCACTGTACTTACTTCGGTGGGCTGGTTGGGTGGGTCATGAAAAATTTTAAAACTTATTTTGGAAAAATGAAAGAAAGGAAAAACCATCACCAATTGTCACATTGCCTCCCATGTAAACACTTCAGAGAGACTTCTTTCATTAGTCAACCCTCACAGCCCGTCATCTTAGCCTCTCTGGGCACACTCGCTTCTTACAGTTAGAGATTTACAGTGTTCATGCAGTGTTCTGCGCACATTTCAGACTCCAAGCCCCCTAAAATAGTCATTGTCAGACCTGAGTATATATTGTGATCATTTATGAAGCATTTTAAAAATACACAGATCTTTAGCTTCGCCTCAGACCTACTGAATGAGAACCTCTGGGTTTAGGACCTTTCGATCTTTACTGAAAAAACGGAAAAACAGTAAAGTCCCAGTCTCTGATTTACAGCTGGCTTGGGAACCACTGCCTTAAACAGTGTTATTGGATTTTTGAGAGAGGTTAATAATGCACAGCCTTCAGTCTTCTGTGAGGTGGGAGGGTGGGCGGACTGCCCTGGAATATAATGACAGTCTAGAATAGAAACAACAGAAAAATGTCAGGCACATCATTCTGCCAGGTTCATAAAGATGAGCACCTCAGGTCTCCTTTCAGGAGGCTGCAGAATCGCACTCCAGTGAGTTAGCTTGCTGGGTGTGTCAGCTTTCCTTGGCTTTTTAGCATTTGACCAGAGGTCTTGTTTCTTATCCTCTAGTTTTCATTTCCCCGTCTCATTAAAGGTGATGGAGCTCTATGAGACTATTTAAACTTGAGAGAATATTAATGTCTCTATCAGAGGAAGGGAGAGGCATCCTGTCCTTCCTAGGATTAAAGGACTACAACTAGATGAATCTTACTCTTTGGACCCTTTATTCCCAAATATTAAAACTGTAACCCTTATAATATGCTTTTCTGGTCCTTTGTATTTCACTGGCCTTGATGAATCATCCATTCAACCTAATAGTTGTAATTCATTGATAGGTATTTAGTTGTTTAAGTGATCTCTCACCTTTGTCTCCTATACTCATTCATATTACATTCTGTGGTATTTAAGAAGTCATTTTCCTCTAGATGTTACCCTCTATAACTGCTTTGGTCTAGTTATTGAAATAATAGCTACCACTGTGAGAACCTTTTGTATCTATAGTAATGGGCTGAATATTTCAGGAACTTTTTTTTTTAAATCGGGACCAGGAATCGAACTCACAACCACGCACTTGCAAGGCTGGCATTTATGCCGCTGAGCTAAATCCCCAGGCCAATGGGCTGAATATTTTAGAAACATTGCCTCTGGTCTTCGGAGCATCTCTGGGAGATAGATATGATTTCCAAAATGACTATATAGATGAGAATACTAAGGCATAGAAAAATCATCTTACCCAAGGCCCCCTAGTTGGACTTGAGATTTAAATACAGAGCTATGTGACTTCACATAAAGGAATGCAGGATCCTTTACTTCTCAGAGATTGTTTTCCGTGTTTACAGTTAGCTATACACAACCACTGTCTTTGACTTACATATAACCAATGTTTTAGAGGTTTGGTGATAAGAAAATGTGTTTGTTTGTTTTGTGTTCTAAAGTGCTTGAGTTTTGTCTTTTCCAGGGTAAAGAGTTCTCATTGCTTAATGCTTAGTTCTCATTGCTTAGTGTTTCAAAATATGGCTGTGCACTGCAATCACTGGAGAAATTTTTAAAACTACTGATACGCGAGGTCACTTCTAGAGATTGTAATTGGTCTTCAATAATGTAGCCTACTCACCGGAATGTTTAAACTCTCTGCAGGTGATTATAGTGTGTGGCTAGCGTTGATAACCATAGACAGAACAAGGTTCCAGAACTGGCCTACTAGACATGCCCTTTGGTTGAGATTCAATAGTTTTAGAGATAAAATGCAATAATTTTAGTTTCTCTATTAGTCCCTCAAGGTCGGGTCTGAAATCTGCCCATTGGTAAAACACTTAACTTTTACTCTTTCGGGCCATGTTTTGCCTTTCAATAGAATCTTCATTCACTCACCTGGGACTAGAAAAGACTAAGCATTGAGACTTGAGTCAACCTGCCAAATAAATCTCTGGCTGTATTTAAGAGTTGAAAAATCTACTGGCCAAGAGCAGTGGTGCACAGCTATAATCCCTGCACTGGGGAGGTTGAGCCAGGAGGATTGCTGCAAGTTCGAAGCCAGCCTGGGCTACAAAGTGAGTTCAAGCCCAGTCTGACTGAACTGTATGGTGAGACCCTGTCCCAGAAAGACCAAAAAAAAAAAAAAAAAAGAGAGAGAGAGAAAGTTGAAAAATATGAACCTTGATGTTTCCTTGAATTCTGATACCTGCTTGGTCAGAAATAGGTTTAGGAGGAAAAAAACTGTTAGGAAAACACTGGAAAATCACCTTTCTAGCCAAATTACAGATTAAAAACTCTGTCTTGACTTTCTAGGCTCCTTCCTTGTGTTTGCAGTTTGGAGATCACTACCTGTGGTTGAAGTCATGCTGTGATGCCCAGTAGAAAAGATTGCATTTCCTCCTTAGGGCTTTTACTGATTGAAAACAACCAACTTTGAATTTGATACAGATATACAACTTTTGGTTCTGTAACAGTTTTGTTATGGCCTGATAAACTGTTTCTTTATTACTTCAAAGCCGATCAAAGAGCTTCTGAAAGAACAATTCTGCTTCATGATAGGAAGGAATTGATCACTGTCAGACATCTTCATTATCCTCTGCCCTAACTACAGCATGTTGAGTTGCCAGTATCCACATTTGGCACTAGGGATAATTTATCATGTGATGTTGATTTGTTAAAGCTGTCAGAGTAATTTTACCAAATGGTTGTATAACAGTGATGAAGCTGGGCGTGGCGGCATACACCTGTAATCCCAGCACTCAGGAGGCTGAGACTGGAGAATCCCCGTGGGACTATACAGTAAGTTTGAGGCCAGTTTGCACCACAAAATAAGACCCTGTCCAAAAAGAAAAGCCCCTGTATGGAAGAATATTTAGAAATGTGACATTAGAAAATTATAATAAGTTGCCCATCAAAGTGGCACTGACCTGTAGTCCCAGCTACTTGGGAGGCTGAAGTAAGCAGATCACTTGAATCCAGGAGTTCAGGGCCAACCTGTGCAATATAAGACCCCATCGAAAGAAAGAGAGGACGGGGGAGGAAAGAAAAACAAAAAAATTACAGATTTTTATGTTGTTGAATTTAAAAATTAAGAAAATTAATGAAAGGATCTGGAACCAAGTAAGTTCTGCTATGATGCAGAGTTCATCTGTAGGGTTTTCTGAGCTCCATGGGAAATGGTTCCACATTGGACTTTGCAGTGAGCCTCAGTTAAGAAGCTACCTCAGGATGTTCGCTGAAGGTTTAGGCTGGCTCTGGATCCTGAGAAAAGGTTCTAAGAATACAGCTGTTACCTGTGCCTTTTCAAGGATGACAAGGGTAGCTTTTGTGAAGTAACCACTGAGTTGAAGTTTCACAGGTCTTATTCCACTTGAATTGGGAACCCTAGGAGTCTAGAAGTCAGTTACTTGCCTGGTAGGTCTCTGGCTTAGAGCTGGGCCCATGGCTGCATGAGCTGCTGCTCAGTGAAAGCCCTCTAATTTGACTAGAAGTTCTTCTGCTGATCAAAAGCTGGTTTCAACTTTTTTTTTTTTTAAGCATGGTCTTGCTCTATAGTTCAGGCTGGCCTTGAGCTCTTGGTGATCCTCCTGCCTTAGCCTCCCAAGCGCTGGATTATAGTCATATGCCGCCACACTTGGCTGTAAAGCTGGTTTAATATATTTAGGAAGGTGTCTTCCAAAGTATGTTGGGATGAGCTGACACTGAGCTTTTTTAGGCTTTGTGCAAATATATTTCAGCAAAGAGAACATACAAAGTAGATGAAGCAAATGAGACAAAATCTTAATAGATGTTAAATCTAGTTGTGAGTGAAAGGAAATATGTTATTTTTTAAGTAAGTTAAAATGGAGAACCATAAACAAGGTAGCTCCATCCCTTAACATTTCTTTCTGTATTTCTGTATATATTTTTGTGTAAGACCATACCTTTCCACTGAGTGTAAGTCTCATGGAGTTCCAGGTTATTTCCTTGGCAGAAAACACTCCCACCTGATGTAAGCCCAGCTTCCCTTTTCAGTTTTTTGCAATGTAATATGTACTTAAACACTCTTGTAATACAAGAATATAAATTTCTTTTCATAATTTACCAAATCTTTATAGCTGTCTCACCATCAACAATGCAGTGAGTTTATTTTATTTAACCTTGGTTTCATAGAAATAGCACTCTATGAATGAAATAGCAAGTGCAGCTGGAAACAAGCAGTCTTGTGCAGCATACAGCCCAGCTAGTAGAAGCAACAGTGTATGTGGAATACTAGGATGTAGACTGTGTCCCATGACCAGGGGCACGTTCACTGCTCTCCAGAGTGAATAGAGACAGGATCTGTGACCATGCTACTGTGTTTACCAAGTGCAGGTCTCTTAGGGGGCTTTGGCTTTTTCCTCTGCTCCAGATGCCCCAAGCCCTGAATCCGTCCCTGGGCCCAGAAGTTTCCTTGAGTTTTAGTGATGTGAATTTATTGCCTTAGCTACAGAAATTCCAGAATTTCACTATGCCCAGAGCTATAGGCCTTACTTTTAAGCATCATAGTGCTTATTGATCTTCAACTAATTGTAGTTTTCTGGCTCTGCTGCTACCTAATTTGCACAGAAGGTATATAATAAGTTTTTAAAGTAAAACTTTGAGTTATAATAATTAAGTTATAGAGCTACTCCCTATATTGTATCGTTAAGATCCTACCATATCACTTTCAGTAAATATTCTCATTTTACAGACAAGAAAGTTAAAGTGCAGTAAAATAACTCACAGTCAAATGGCCAATAAATAGCAGAGTTGGCCTCCTAATTAGTTGCCCTGCTTCCATTCCTATCCCACTCTAGTAAATATCCATCTAGATGCTAAAGCAGTAGTGTACATTTATCTGTTTTCATAAACTTTATTTCATAACTGTTTTAGGTGCAGAGCTCACTGCATTCCATGTCTAGTTTCCTTGATCATTAACATCTTACCTTTGTGTTGCACATCTGTTACAGTTAATGAAACAGTACTGACCCAATAACTATGAATTACAACCCCAAATCCCTTAAATCCCTCTTAGCTGTGACAGTCTTTCTGACTTTCCTTGTTTTTGATGACCTTGAATATTAGTTAGGCATAGTTCTTATTTGGGAATAAAGAATCTGATGTTTTTCTTCAATGAGAATGGGGCTATGGGTTTGGGAAGAAAGAGATAAAATGCCGTTTTTACCACATCAGAGCAAGGATGCGTACAGTCAACAAGGTTTGTCACATTAATGTTGACCTTGATCACCAAGGTAAAGTAGTGTTTCTCAAGTTTCTCCAACAGAAAGTTACCGTTTTCCTCCTTTCCATGCTTTACCCTTTAGAAGGAAGCCATTTTGCACAGACCATGCAGAATTGGGAAGTGAGGCTCCATCTCTCTGAGTGGAGAATATGTGCATACATTATTTGGGAATTCTTCTACATGGGAAATTTATTCTTCCTCATTTATTGAATTAGGAATATATGTGACTGTAGGGCAATGTTTTTATAATGTAATTTGAGAGTAATTTTTGTTGTTGTTTTTGTGGTTCTGAAGATCGAACCCAGGGCTTCATGCTTGCTAGACAAGTACTCTACCGTTGAACAATATCCTCAGTCCTGAACAGTGTTTTTTTTAAATATATACAATCAGGTTTCTTATTCCCCTGCTCCAAATCCTGCAGTGGCTTCACACCCCATTCAGAATGAAATAGACCCTATGTGACCTAGGCACTCCCAGCCTGTCCCTTCCCTCTCCATCACCCTCTCCTTCACTGCTCCCCTACAGGTACCAAGCAGGGCCAGCGGCAGGCCTTAGCACTTCTTTCCACCCTGCATGACCCTCCCACAGACCTGCTGGCATGCTTCCTCTTTTCAGTGGTCTCTGACAGACTCTCTTTCAGAGTCTTCTGTCCCAACTCACTGTTCCATTATCATAAATTTCTCCATCACATGTGTCACTGCTGACATGAATGCTTATTTCTTGGTTTCTGATCTCTCCCAGTATCCTGTAAACTCCAGTAGGTGGGGACTGTCTAACTCACCAGTGTATCTCTGGAGCTGGAACAGTACCTGACACATAGTGGGAGCCTCATAAATGAATAAGTAAATGTACACATGTTACGGCTGTGTTTAGATGTCCCCCCAAAAGCTTCATGTAGTCACGGGGCCAGAGGGTGGCATTCAGAGGTGACTGGATCTACAGTGTGGTGCTGGGATCAGTCTACTGATTGGTTGACATAATTCTGATAGGCTTAAGGGTGTGAGTGTTACACCCACCCTTGGATGGGTAGCCTGCATACCATATAAGGAACAGAAAGAGGGTGAACATGCCAGCCTGCTTGCTATGGACTATAGTATTTCTCCTCTGTGATGCCCCTTTACCACACCACCCTGCCTTGGAGCCAGCTAACTATGGACTAAAACCTCTACAAACTGTGAGCTGTAATAAACGTTTTCTCCCTTAACTTTGGGTGTCAGGTATTTTGTCTCAGTAACAAGAAAAGTAACTAAGATAAGAAAGTATTACAATTTTTAAAGAAGTCATCTTTCATCTCTTCAGGTTGAAGCACAGGATCTTATAATTCCATTTCTGTGTTACTCCCTTTAGTGTCCTGGCATTTTAGAAAAAGAGGCCTTGAGTTTGTGTGTGTGTGTGTGTGTGTGTGTGTGTTTAATTTAAGGAGCCCATGGGGTTTAAGGTAGTGAATAAATAAAATTGTACATTTTTATGTTTCTTGTTTTTTTTTTCCTTGTTTTTTTGGTGGTACAGTAGGGGAAGAGGGGATCAAACTCATGACCTTGCACTTACCAGGCAAGCACTTGAGCCACTGAGCTAAATCCCTGGCCTGTTTCTCTGTTTCTTGTATCAGTCCATTCTTCATTACTGTAGTGAAATACCTGAGGCAGGCTAACTTGAAAAGGTTTATTGTGACTCACAGTTCTAGAAGGTCCAAGGTCAGGGCTATGTCTGGGGGTAACCTTGTTGAGAGAGTGCTGAGGTAATGCAGGCGTCACACAGCAAGAGCCAGGGACCACATGTGCTCTTCTCCATGGAATAAAGTACGCAGGCTCAACCCTCATGACTACCAGCTAGTATTAATCACCCCTCAAGGTCCCACCTCTAGACACTGTGGTTTCCACCTGCTTTAATACTGCACGATGAGGATTAAATCTCAATACATGAAGCACATCATGGCAACCTGGCTGTATTTAACATTTGTTTGAATGAAATAAGGCTTTGGTAGACACCTAGGTGAGGAAGTTTACCCTCTTGGCCTGCCCAGCTCCTCACCCATACCTGCTTCTTAGTATTTGAGTAACCATGCTTCCAGAAGCCAAAGAATCTTACCTCCTTGGGAATCTCTGTTGACAGTGACTCTTGATTGCTGCACTAGTCTCTGCTGTGGAAGATGGCTCAGCTTTGCAGTCGAACACTCAAAACTGGAAGGATTCCCTAGACATTTCCAGTGAAATACTGGAGCTTTTTGTTAGTCATATGCAACAAATTCCTTTCAGAACACGGTCCTCTTCCACAGTTCTGCAGGTTCCCACACTGCTAGACAGACTTTTTACTCCAGTTTTTAGGAATTACAAACCTATGTTTCATAGCCAGATTCAGTTTCAAACAAGTCATTTTTCTGAGGCTCATCTCAGGGTCTCATAAGACTCTGAATACAACATAGAAAATTTACTCAGCTGTCTGCTAGTCCCTGCTTCTTTAGAAGAAGAAAATCAGTTTTGTTTTTTTTTTTAAATTTGGTAATCGTTAAAAAAAAATTCCACCCACCTAGATTTACTATGCTGTTTTACCCCTGTTTATTTAGGAAACACCCCTCTGAAAAGAGTTACCTACTGACTTTTCAGGCTCTAGGCAGAAAACGAGGTTTCTGTCTCTCACAGGTTGTTTCTGGCAGAACCAAGAGTGTGCAGAGTGAAGCAATCACCACAGAGCCTCATGGATGTCTCTGTTCTGTTCGCCTGACACCAGGGAAACCTCATTGTCATCCCTGTCGCTGTTTTGTGTCATCTGGCCATCATATTTGCCTGCCCTTTTTTCCTTAGTGGTACGGAGATTGGACCCAAAGCCTTTACAATAAACTATATCCCCAGCTCTCTTTTGGTATTTTGAATGAATCCATAAGATACCACTTCACACCCTCTAGGACAGTGGTGGCAAACCTTTGGCATATGTGATGAGTCAGATCATTGAAAGTTCTGAAAGGTTCACCATCACTGCAGTAGGATCAAAAAGATGAACAGTACAAGTGTTAGCAAGAATGTGGGAAAATGAATCCTTCACACATTGTTGATAGGAATATAAAATAATGCAGCCACTTTAGTAACTGTTTCTTAAAAGGCAGTTACCATATGACCTAGAAATTTCATTCCTAGATATAAACACAGGAGAAATAAAAACATAAGTCTAGCTGGGTGTGGTAGTGTATGCCTATAATCCCAACCCTTGGATTGCTAAAGCAGGAGGATTGCCACAAGTTTGAGACCAATCTGGAATACATAAAAAAAAACCCTGTCTCAAAACAACACAAAAAACTTATCTCATAGCAGCATTATCCAAAATAGCCCATAGGTGGAAATTTCCCAGATGTCCATCAACTATTGAATAGATAAATAAAATGTGGCATATCTACATTATGGAATATTACTTAGCAATAAAAAGGGATGAAGTATTGATACATAGTGCAGCATGTATGAACCTTGAAAACCTTTTGCAAAGTGAAAGCCAGATATAAAAGACCACATATTGTATGATTGCACTTACATGAAATACACAAAATAGGTAAATCCATAGACAGAATGATGGATGTGGAAGGAGAGATGCGGAATGACTACTAATGAACGTGGGGATATCTTTAGGGATAATGAAAATATCCTGTAATTGGTGATGATCTTACAACCTCTTATTACACTAAAACCCACAATTCTACACTTTAAAGGAGTAGATTTTATGGTATGTATATTATACAGTTTTTAAATCTCGCCATTAGGAATGTCATACTCATTGGAATGGTTATAAATCAAAGATTATAATAACAAGTATTTGTGAGGGTCTGGAATTGGAACTTTCATGCGTTATCAGTGGCATTGTAAGATGGTACAGACACCTAGGAACAGTTCGACAATTCCTCAATTGTTTAACTTCAGCATTACCATATAACTCACCAATTCCATGCCAATGTATTTACCCAAGAGAAATGAAAACATGGACACAAAGATGAGAGAGAAAAGTTCATAGCAGCTTCATTTGTAATAACCCAACACTAGAAACTGAAATACTACTCAGCAACAAAATGAATAAAAAGAAACTGATTTCATGGATGAGCCTCAAAAAAACCAAGCCTCCATGTTGTTTGATTTGATTTCTGTGAAGTTTCTAGAGAAGACTTACTGAAACCCTGGTTTGCTGAGTTGGGGTTGTGAGTGACAGTTGACAACAAATGATCATGTTACAGTCATGAAAAATATTCTAAAACTGGATTGTGGCGGGTGGTTGCATAGTTGTTTACATTTACTAAGACTCATTGAGTCGTACACTGAAAACGGGTGGGTTTTATAGTATTTAAATTACACCTCAAAACTCAGCAGTCTCAGACTCCGCATATATTTGAATCAGAAAACAACTCTCTCCACTTTAGACTCGTCCTCCCACTGATGTGAGCTTTAATTTTGATGCCAACAAACAGCAGAGACAGCTCATTGCAGAACTGGAAAACAAGAACAGGTAAGAATGCAGAAGTTAAGCCCTTTTTTCAAGTCCAGAATTATCGTATCTGGTTCTTGTTTTCCTTGCAGCTAGATAGCTTTTGACTGCACAGGAAGATCCCACAAGTCCAGGAGATGCGCTGGGCCCTAACTGGTGCATGTACATGTGCTACTAATTCTGGTTAACCAAAGTGCTGCTCTTCTTCCCAGCCCCCAGCCCCACTAGGTGTCCCCTCTCAAGTTCCTTTCTCTACTACTAACAGTGTTTTGTCCTGTGTAGTCATCTTGCCCTTGCTCCTCCTATATCTGACTGGCCTCTCATAAAAACTCAAGGGCCTGGAGACTTTGTATAACATGCAGGGAAGAAAATGGCACCTGGCCTTCCGTCAATTGTCAGAGGTCAGGGAAGCTGGCTGGGACAGGGAAAGCCACAAACAGTTGGCTTTGGACCTGCATTAGAGGTTATAAGTTCTCTTTTCCTTCCCCCCCAGAGAGGAACAGGGTAAATAAAGCATTCAAGTTGTCATTTTCCTTTCCTGGAGATTTTTCAAGTTCTTGAGAAGTTTTTAAGTTTTTATACCAGAAAGGATTGTTTCATTGAGGAAATGTCAGGTGAGGTGCTATTTAGCAAGCGTCCACTCCACATCTTGATCCTTTGGAAACAATCAGTGAGACTCGTACAGGAGGCACTGCAAGGCTAAAAACTTGTAACAGGAGGAGAGCAGGAGCTGAGAAGTATAAGCAACCATCTTTCTTTCATTGCTCACTAGAGAGATTCTGCAGGAGATCCAGCGCCTCCGCCTGGAGCATGAGCAGGCCTCCCAGCCCACTCCCGAGAAGGCCCAGCAGAACCCCACATTGCTGGCAGAGCTACGGTTGCTGAGGTAAGCAGCAGTACTACACCTCTATAATTTACAATGGGAATTTATAGCTCAGGAAGCCAAACTTGTCAGATAGAATCTGCTTATCTGTAACCAGTCCTATTAGAACAACCTGCTGAGTTCTGTCATTAGTCACTTTGAGAACTTAAGCCTTTGTACAGAGCTAGGTAAATACAAGTCTCCCTCAAATCCCAGGGCAGGTGGGCGAGTGTTTGTACTTCTGTCATTGGTTTAAGAATATCACGTTGCAGTTCCTGTTGTTCTATTGTAAATACAAAGTCCGACTGCACACACTTTTGCCAGGAATAATACTTTCCTTTTCCTATGAGTGTGTTCTCCTGGTACTTCACAGTCAGACCAGGACCCTGGCAAGAAGCATGTTTTCTATGAACAACTGTGAGACACAAAGCTAAGGTGGAATCACACCACAACTGTGCTGCTTTCTCACTTCCATACAAATATAATGTCTCATGAGTCAAGAAACTAAGGACAGCCAGTTATGATAGCACATGTCTGTCATCCCAGCACTCAGGAGGCTGAGGTAGAAAGGATCACTAACATAGGGTGCATAGTGAGTTCAAGTCCAGCCTGAACTACATAGATCCTGTCTCTAACAACTAAGGATAGGCTCACCACGGGAATAGAGAGTGATGTTATCTCCCAGTTTGATGCTGTTTAAAAGGGAATGAAGACTTCTTCTCAGAAGAGCATGCCATGAATGATTTGGTCTGTTTTTAGGGCCTTATTTCCTGTATACCTTAGAAAGTTGTATATATACTCTTCTGTAAGTAAAAACATTGTAAAAAGCAGAACTTTGGATTCCCAAATGGTGGTTCCCTAGATTGTGGTATTTGATATTCCACAGTTGGTTTTTTGTTTGTTTGTTTGTTTGTTTGTTTGTATCAGGAATCAAACTCAGGACTTCACACTTGCCAGGCAGGCGCTGTGCTGCTGAGCTGTATCCCTGGCTCCATGGTTGATTTTTAGTGAGCTGTCATCTGGGATTCTGCATAAACAAATACCCCCGCTTTGGTTTAGATCATTTGGTGTCTCAGTCATGATTTGTTTTCCTAGAGCAGTGATGGCAAACCTTCTAGAACTTTCAGTGATAACAAACAGCCACCTGCAACATGTATGCCATAGATTCACCACTACTGTCCTAGAGAATGGAGATTATTGTGTTTTGCATAGGTATCTTAGTGTTTGGATTTATATCATCAATAAGAAAGTCAATGAATTTAAACTATGCAGGTGAAGATCACTAAAGATATAGAGCTTCCTCCTCCTAAAAATTCATTTTAGTTTCTAAATATAGTTGAACTGAAATTTTGGCTGCTCTGTGGTTCACTGTCACACATTTGGGATGTGGTATGCTTGGTGTTACACTAAGAAGGGTGGAGAAACACAAGATTCATGTTTTCTTTCCTTAGCTCAGGCACACATGACTGTTTCTATGTCTAAAAAAGCAAAACCTGTCATCCAGGACTCTGAACTGTTACTGGAATTGGGGTTGCCTCAGGGGCCCAGTTAAGCTAGAAAGATGTGAAAAATCTCGTAGATTTAGTAGGGACAGGGCTGAGTCCAGGGATGTCACATAAGACAACAAAAAATAGAAATTTAATCTGAGCCTAAGGGGTATCTAAAGCTTGAGAAATCAGAAGCAGTTAATTTCAAAAGGAGTTTCTATATTACAAGGAAAGGGGAGATACTCCATAAATTTGCCAGAACACTTGTCTACACATATAGGCCAGTAGCCTGGCCTATCTCACACAGAACCCAGCACCAGACCCTTGAAACATGAAGACAAAAGTTTCAAATTTCTAAAAGAAAATGTAGAACCACTTTGCAATTTGGGAATAGAAAATAATGTCTCAGAATTTACTGCAATTGGTAAATTCCTCTACATTAATATTAACTTTGGGGAGGGAGCAGGGGAAAAGTGAATGAAAAAAGGGAACTGGGATGTTACACACATGTACCAACTCCACACATAGAATGTAAACATTAGGGCCGGGGATTTAGCTCAGTGGCTTAAGTGCCTGCTTTGCAAGCGCAAGGTCCTGAGTTCGATCCCCAGTACCAAAAAAAAAAAAAAAAAAAAAGAATGTAAACATTATGTACTGCAAACATATACTAACCAGTAAATGTTTAAAAATATTAACATCAAAAAAAATTAACATCTATGTATCAAAAGACACAAAGGGCAGAATTCATCTGTAGGTTTTCAACAACCTTCTGAATCATACAGATGTTACAGACGTATACACTTTCAAACTTATTTGTCTTACGATTTGAGGGAAGATGGCTGCATGTGTGTTTGTGTAGGGGAGATGGCCACGGTCACATTTGTTACCTGATACAGAGTTTGCCAGTGGAAGCAAAATTTTTGCCAAATACTTTGTTTGCAAACCAAATTGTAAATAGAAGTACACGTAAACTGAGGTATTTCTGTAATCCAACAAGTGTCAGTACTCACCTAGCATAATACACCAAAATTTCATTTCTGCTGAACTTTTCCTTTTGGACAGGCAGAGGAAAGATGAGCTGGAACAAAGGATGTCTGCCCTGCAGGAGAGCAGGCGGGAGCTGATGGTCCAGCTGGAGGGGCTGATGAAGCTGCTGAAGGTAAGAGCCAGGGCCTCTCTGGCTTCCTCTCCCCAACTGGGTCTCCACCTGACATCCACCACTGCCTAGGCCTAGAACCAGTTTTCTGGGAAACTTCCATAAATGTGGCCTGATTAGGTATAACAGTTATTGAAATTAGTGAAAAGTCTGATTATGAAAAATTAGTAAATGGAAATAGGATAATGTTCTTGAGTAGTTGTTTTTATAAATAAATAAGGATGCTTATAGATAGGGTATTGACTATGTATAAATGCACAAATATTTCCCAGCTACTCAAAGTTTACATTTTCAAATATTCCCTCCACATACTTCACAAACATCAAGTGCCCTGTTTTAATAGGTGTGGAGAGACACACTATATTAGAATGTTTACAGAGATACAGAATCAAAAATAGGATACATGTAGATGTAGAAAAGAGAAATGATTAAGTTGGCTTGTTTGATTAATGGCGGCAGAGAAGTCCCATGGTGTGCTGTCTGCTACCTGGAGACCCAGGAAAGCCTGGCATATAATCCAGTGCAGACTGAAGACCTGCAAACCAGAAGGCTGACAGTCTGGCCTTCAGTGCAGAGATGGATGTAGGGAGTCACTGAAATAAGATCTGGAAGAAGCCTGGAGCTTCAGTGTCTAAGGCAGGCAGAGACAAATTTCCTGCTCCACAAGACAGAATATCTACCGTCCCTATACCTTTTCATTCTGTCTAGTTCCTCAGATTGGAACATTAATGAAAGTGAATCTTCTTTTCTTGGTTACTGATTCATATCCCAGTGTCCGCTGGAAATACCCTTACCAACATCTAGAGATAATGTTGTACCATTTATTGGATATCTCAGCCCATTCAGGTTGACACATAAAAACCACCACATAAACCAATTCCAAATAATAACCGGACTAGAAATAAAATAGCTTATTAGCTGTATGTTTAGTATATTGGGACCCTAATAAATCCAAGATAATTCAGGTTTCTCTATGTATGTTAAAGGGCATATTACAGTCCCTTATCCTCGACTGAGGAGAGGTTTGGTCGGCATTGAAATGTCCTCACCTACACAATTTATTGGCATTAAATAGAAATATTTTCCTAGTTATAGGGTACGGAACACCTGGTGCCATGCTGTGGGTTTCCAAGGACCTGCCTGTCAGTGCTGTGAACATACTGCATTTTGTAGCAAAACACTGACTTAGGAGCCAGACCAAAAACTCACCTGTGGAGGGCCTCAAAAGCCAGACCAAAGGGAATGAACTGAATGCTGTGATAAGGCGGTCATTGAAGGTGTTAAAATACAAGGTTAGAAGCTGGGCGTTGTGGTGCATGTCTGTCATCTCAGCAGTTGGGAGGCTGAGGCAGGAGGATCATCATGAGTTCAAGGACAGCCTGAGCTATACAGTGAGACCCTATCTTAACAACAACAACAATAAGTTTGGGAGGACACTTGCTACAAGTTAAAAAAGGGAGACACTAAAGTGTAACATGAGATTTGTGCAGTCACCAGACTTGAGGTGACAAGGGTCTGACTAGGAGTGGGAATCCAAGAAATAGCATCTTGGAGACTTCTTTCTAGCCTCTGCATTTTAAAGTAATCCCTTGGTAGTGGAGCTGGTAGGTTCTGGTAAGTTGGACAAATGTTGTATTTGTGCTTTTGACTGACTTTTGACTTCCTCAAGATAATTGCTTCTTTTAGATTTGAACTGAGTTTTTGTTTTTGTTTGGTCCTGGGTATTAAGAGTTGTTTTGTATGGACTTTTTCTACACTAACCCTGTTAGCAGGATTTCCCCACAAAAATGAGCCTGGTTGAAAGAAAACCTTATCAAAATACCTCGTCCATATCCCTCTGGCAGTTGTCAGATACACAACTAGGCTACTCAGTCACACCCACCCAGAACAGCCCCCGGTGCACATTAACAGATCTGGCCTGTGTAATCTTAGACTGTGTGGGGCACTGGAAGCCCTCTGAGCAGAGTGGGTATGCCTGAGGGAGGGTATAATAAAGGACCCCTCCCCTTCGCCCTTTTCAACTTTCCTGTCAGCAAGATGTTCTCAGAATAACCCATACATAGACAGGAAGGTGTCCTGCTGTGATTTTATTTCACCTTTTAGATAAAAGGCTTCTGAAACTGAAGGGAAGGCATAATGTATTTCGCCTGATTAACATGGTACACTTTCCTTCTGTTGGATTGTCCTTCGTCTTCCTTAGAGCTGCTGTTCTGAGCCCTGGGCATAATCACTGCCACCTTGACGTGGGCCACTGACATCTGCATTCAACAGTGAAGCAGAATGAGTTAGTAGCTAAAGACCGACCCCAAACCCTAACTTTCTTTGTATTTTTAGCTCTTGTATAATTTCAGTAAAACCAGCAAGATCCTGCCAGCCAATTTTGTAGGACACTGGCCAGATTATTAAAGGCCTTCTCATTTATCCAGACTGAGGCCATAAGACTGGAAGAAGAAATTTGCAAACACAAGCCTAGAAATGTTGTCTTTTTTATCTACCAAATTGAATCCACAAAGATATAATTTATATAGTGTCCAGATTCCTAAAAGTATTACAGCACAATCATAGTTTGTGTATTGCATGCATTCCTAAAGGGTCACACATAAAAATCAATGACTTCTATTACAATCTGAAAGCCATTTTCCTAATACTAAAAAAATTCCAGGCTAGGGATATAGCTCGTTGGCACAGCACCAACCTGGCAAGTGCAAGGTCATGAGTTTGATTCCCAGTACCAAAAAAAAAAAAAAAAAAAAAAAAATCACCAATCCATAATGAAAGTATCCTTTAAAATCCTAATTTTAATTTCAAAGGACTGTCTTTCCTTCACTGATGTTCAGTCTGTTACCATTTAATTTGCTCATAAAGCAGCTGTAAGCAGTTTGTCAAATGGACAATCAAGCCACATGGTCTGGGAGGCTCATAAATTAAAATACATGAACAGTACATTTCCGTTTCACAGGGAGTTCTTTCATTCCACCACTTCAGTAAAATACTGTGCACTCTATCTTTGTATCCCAAAACCAATAATTTAAGTATATTAAAGTGGGACCATTGTGTAGTAATTCATTCAACAGAGGTCTCCGTTTTTGGAAAAAGGCCAAAAAACTAATTGAATGTTTATATAACAAAAATGTATTATGTTCCTAAGTGTCATGTTAGGTATTTGGTGAACAGTGGTGAGTGGACTCAATTTCTGTGACCAAGAAGTATCAAGGACTTTCTTGTCATTTATTTTTTCTCTTTTAGTGATACAATATAGACTGATACTCCAGTATGCAGATATATGTACATATCTTTTCCTTATGTTTTTCCCCTGATTAATGAGTTTGAAGGTAACCTCTGGCTCACATTTACTTGATATAGAATGATTATGTGTTGGTATTTTGGTTTCTAACTCATACTCCCAATGTTTTTCTACTTCATTTTTCATGTTTCTGATACTGTTTTTAAAATATTTACCAGCGGATTTCTGCAGGTTTAGATTTCAACCTCATTTGCAAATGTTTATCCAGTTAAAATATAAATTTTTGTATGGATCACTACAGCAGCTATGCCATTAGCTGGCCCCACTGCCTCTGTTTGGGAGAGACTGTGTTTTCACTTCACAGAAGCACAGAAGTATAGGTTTGCACTTAATAGTGAAGGTGACTCCCTTAAATCGAGCTGGCTCTGCTCCTTGTCATCAGTGTTTATAGAACCCAGCTGATTAACTGATAACAGGAAGGTTTGAGACCTTATCTCTGACCTATGTAGTATGGGTGTTTGTTTTGTTTTTGGTCCTGGAAATCAAACTCAGGACCTTGTGCTTGTCAGGCATGAGCTGTGCCGCTGAGCTGTAAGCCCGTTTAGCGTGTTGACAGAACTTTAAAGGCCTTATCTGAATAATTTTGTGAGTTTAAGTTATACAACACCATCCTAGGTAGCATTTGTAAAGTCCACCCTCTCCCACCACCATTGACGGGGGGCCTCTGAGTCCTGAGAATGCTGCCCTGTCCACCATCCCGTCCTAACCTGATAAGTATGTGTACTGCAGATCATAATGATTTCATGTCGTTGAACAAGCTTACATAACAGAGTCTCAGAATGTGAGAGCAGAAACATTACTTCTCAAGTTTCTCTATTCTATACACTAAGCCAGTGTTATCTCTCACACCAGAGCTGGAGGGAACAGGGAGTTAGCTTTGAAAGAGTCCTGAGAAATAACATATATACTGGTCTTTTGACCTCAGGTAGGACTTCAGCCTGTGAAGATTGCTCCATCCCTTAACTCGATTTCCATTTCAACACCTAGTGCCAGCAAGAAAAGTACATTTTTAAATTACTTAATCATGTCCTGTGGCTGTTTGCCTTGCCTAGTGAATTAAGCAGTGTCCTGTCCTAGAGAAAAGTCTGGCTGTGAAGGGAGAGCATTTTTCCGCCCTGCGAAACTGTCCCCTCCTGACCCAAGGCCAGCCATGCTGGCCAGTGCAGAGACAGGAAGCCTGTCCTCCTTCAGGCTGAGCTGGTGCTCAGGGCCCTCTGCTGGGGCCCCTGGTGGTTAGGTTTGGTCATGCTGCTGGTAGCTGGCTTTCATTGTGAAAAGCACCTTTCTGGGAAGAGCCAGAGTCTCCTTGTGGGATTTCTTGTGTTCATTTAATTTCTAATCCATGTCTCTCCTTACAGGAATAAAAATTGTTCAAGTTTTTGCTTACCCTCTCCCTTTTGCAATTCTTTTGCTTTACTGAAATTACTCTGCCTCACACCCAGACCCATAGACTCTGAGAGAGCAGGAGCACATACCCTTCCTGAGACTCCCTAGTCCCGCGGTCAGTGGAGACTGCCTGCACACATGGGTGTAGTTCAAGTAGAACCACTGTGATCACTTTATGACTTACACACTAAAGAGCAGAAGCTTCATGCCCAGTTACCCATGGGGAGGCACAGAAAGAGGAACAAAGAGATTCATTAAGAGACAGACTAGCTAAGAAGCAAAGGGTGAGAGAGAAACTCAAAAGGATATATTTCCTCTTTTGGTTTCTTCTTCTTTCTACAGTGTCTACTGGTACATTTATCTAGTCAGTCAACTATAGTTAGCAAGTGCCTGCCTTGTGTACCCATCAACATAAAGTTCTAAAAGAGAACTTATCTTTGTTTCAGTGTTATGCGTAAGAATTATTAAATAAACCTGTGGTAAATTAAAGAAAAACTGAGGTCAAGAATTCTTTTGGGGAGCTAGAGATACAGCTTAGCAGCACAGCACCTGCCTGGTAACTGCTAGTTGAGAATTTCTTTTTTTTTTTTTTCTTTTGTTGTTTCTGGGAATCAAACTCATGAACTCATGCTTGCCAGGCAGGCTCTGTGCTGCTTCCCTATATCTCTAGCCTTAGTGGAGAATTTAGAGCAATAGGTCTCAAACCAGGGCTGAAGGGCTCTGGGAACACAATGCTGTTTCTCACTTCTGGAGCTTCCAACCAGCCAGTCTGGGGTGGGGCCCAGCATTTGCATTTTTTATGAATTCCCAAGTGATACTGATGCAGTGATGAGAATCACTGGCCCAGCACCTGTCTCTGAACACATAGGGCTACTGTGCGTGAAGAAGGAGCCATAGTTGAACTTCCTCTTTGAGTTTACCTTAAATAGTTACTGACCTTAGATAAGCCAGACCTTCATTTGTAATCAAGACTCTCATTTGTAAGCAAAGAAGTTTTCGATGCTTTCTAAGGTTGTGTTTTGTTTAGTTTTGTTCCTTTTTTCTTTCAACTCTAGAAGTCGGTGCGTTGAGTTACCCGACAGCAGCAGAGCCTGCCATTTTGCTCATCTGGTGGACACATGAGCCTGGCCCACTTCTCCACATTTGTCCTATTGTTTCTTCCCAATGTTTGTGGTAATGGGCATTAATTTCTCTCCTTTTCTCCTCTGCCTTTTTTCATCTTCAACACTTCTAGGAGGAAGAACAAAAGCAGGCAGTAAGTGCACTTCAGAATTCTGCACTGGGCCTTGCTCCTTTTGCATGCTCTTCTGTTTCCCATGTGAATGTTCACAGTTCTGCCGCTCTCTTCCATGCACCCCATCAGTTCTGAGGAACTCATGTGTAAAACCCTCAGGAGATCCCTCCATGATCCTGTGTACCTAGTGGAGCATGTTTTTACTTGAGACCAGAGCTGGTTGAATTTTTTTAAGTACACATCTGTTGTGCTTATTTAAATATGCATGATTAGCCAGGCCACCATTGCATTTTCTGGTCTTTTATTTTCTGTTGCTTTGTGTCTGCAGTGACTTGCACTTGCTTAAAACAACTTTCAGGGTGGTGGGGGTGACCTCAGGGCTAAATGCTATGTCATGAATAAATGGGTACAAAAAGGAGTGGTTCTTCAGATAACCATACTTGCCCTACCATCTCAGACATCAGAACTCTCTGGCTTCCCCAGCCTTCTTAATAAAACTACGAGTGACAGCCTAAAGACCGACTCTGCCTTAAGTGGTTAACTGCTGAGGCTGCTCCAGGGGGAGCTCAGGGTTTTCTGAACTGCATGGCTGTTATTGCATGGTGCTTAGGGAAGGCTGGTGTGTTTTTATTTTTTTGATACCCGTTAGTCCACAGAAGGAAATAAATTGAGGACGTATCCACAATGGCAATCTCATTTGTTTAGGTAACATAGTAGTTTTGAAAGCATATTAAAAACATATGCTTTCAAAGCTAAAGATTAATTTTCATTTCTCTCAGGTAAACTGAAATTCAAGAGGAAAAAATGTTTAAATCAAAACAATTACCATTTTCAGCCAGGCATTGTGGCACATGTCTGTAATTCCAGCACTTGGGAGGCTGAGGCAGGAAGATCACTGTGAATTTGAGGCCAGCCTAAACTGCAGAGTGAAACCTTGTCTCAAAAAGACCAAAAGCAAACAAAAAATTAACATTTGAAATGAAAACACAAATATATCCATGTTTTACATTGAAAAAAGGAATATACAACATGATACTTATGACTTGCAGTTAGGATAGCAGTGGAATCATAGAATCCAGGGAGAGGAAAGGAAAGAGAGAGGTGTTAAGAGGAAGGTACCAGAAAAGGGGAGTAAGGAGAGGCTGCTGGAAGGTGGGGGAAGAGATAGGGTAGAAAATCAGGATCGAGAGAAATCTCAGTGGCTTTAATATAACAACAGTTGGTTTTGTTTTGTTCTTGTTTGGTTTGATTTGTCTCCTTGATTCATGTAAAGTTTCTCTCTTTGATCTTATGTCACTTCTGCATAACTGAGTACATTTACCTGGGTGATGCAGAAAAGGGCAGGATGAGAAATCAAGCCCAGCCTTTAAATACTTCTTTGAGGAAGTCACCCATGTCACTTCTACTCCATTTCAGTGGCCACAGCAAATTACGTGATCATACTTAACTTCAAGGGGGTGGGGAAGTGTAATCCTGCAGTTTCCTGAGAAGTAGCAGAAGAGCAAATGTTGGTAATGCCTCACACAAGTAGGAGAATGAGGAGCTGGATTGGAGGGAAAGGAAAGTTATCCATCCTGCTCCCTTGCCCGCCCACCTCCCTGACTGTCTCATCCCCTCATCTCAGGCTGCCTCCGCAGATTCAGAGCTGACCACCAGTGCTCCCCGCCTTCTCATCCTCCATGAACCACACAAAAGCACTTTATAGCTAAAACCACTTCCTGGGAATTGATTTCCAATAATCTCCCAGACTCGCATCTCCCTCTGAATGTGCCAACTCAAAGTGACACCCATTTAGAAACACCCTCCATCCGCTACCTGGAACCTCACTTAGAAGAGGGTGATGGTATGGATGTTTATTATAGTGCTAACAGAAGAGCTTCCAGTAGTTGCTTCATTTTTTCAGGTTTTATGGAATACCATGTAATCTAAGAATGGGAATTGCTACCACTGTGGTTTTGGGATGGTGCTGTTGTTGTTGTTGTTGTTTCAGGTCAATTTAAAACTAACCTGAAGTCTGGCATGGTGGTGCACACTGCAGTCCCAGAATTCAGGAAGCTGAGGCAGGGGGATCACTGAGTTTAAGATCAGCCTGAACTACATAACAAAACCCTGTCTCAAAAGAATAAAAATTTAACAACATATTCACTTTGGTGACCTTTCATTCTGTGTGAGGTCATCATTCTCTTGAGGTTGCCAAAATGAGAAATCTCAGAGGACTCATGTGCTCAGAACTCTGGCCATGGAGAGTGAAAAGACCCACACACAAACAAGCAGCTGTGAGCCTTTGGGATGCCATTGCATTTGCGACTACTGATCATTTTGGTCTCAGCTTTCCCCATCATGGTAGGAGACAGAAAATTACAGTACATAATGACTACGTTGCTCATGGGGAGTTGCTACTATTTGTATATATCTTAATTCTTATTTTCATTCCGTCATCCTCTCCTCTCTCTGCCCTCCTTCCGTTTCTTGGTCCCCTTCCCATTTGCAAAAGTTCTCTCTCTAATCCCTCTTATTTTTTATTTTGCTCTATATTTATATTTTGGCTTTTTCATATAAAAGAAACCATGCAGTATTTAAGCTTGTGTATCTGATTTATTTCACTTAACATTTTAGTCTTAAGGTACATCCAAGGTTATACATCATTATAGCTGAGTAGTACTTCACTGTATATAAAAACATTTTCTTTATCTGTTCATCAGTTAATGAGCATATACTGTGCTTCCAAGATTTAGCTGTTATGAATGTGCTAGTAGCCGGGGATGGTGGTGCCAGCCCATAATCCCAGCAGTTGGGAGACTGAGGCAGGAAAATTGCCATGAGTTTGAGGCCAGCCTGGGATACATAGTGAATTCAAGTCCAGCCTGGACTACAGAACGAGATCCTGCCTAAGAATAGAATTGTGCTACTATAAGTATTATAAGTATGGCATGCAAAACTGTAATATGCTGTCTTTAACTCTTTCAGAAAGATACCTAGAGGGGGCATAGCTGGGTCAAATTTCTAGTTTCCAGAAACTCCATATTGATTTTCATAATAATTGTACTTGTTTGTGCTTCTACTAACAATGTAAAAGGATTCCTTTCTCCCCCACAGCTCCACTAGCATTTGTTATTGGTTGATTTCTTGATAGCAGCATTCATTCTGGTATAAAGTGGAATCTTAGGGTTAATTTCCATTTTTCTAACGGCCAGAGATGTTGAACATTTTTTCATGTCATTATCGTCCATTCATTTGTACTTCTTCTGAAAAGTGTCTGTTCATTTCAGTTGCCTGTTTTTTTCTATTGAGTCTTTAGACTCAATAGTCCAAAGTCTAATTCTTTAAATTATTTTAATATTCTAGATATTAGACCTCTGTCTAGGATTTGGCCTCTTTGTCAAAGATCATTTAGGTGATTGTGCTTTAAGTTGTTTCAGCATCCCTTATTCTGTTCTGTTGATCCATATGTTTGTTTTTTGCCAGTACCATGCTGTTTTTATCACAGTGGTTTTGTAGTATAGTTTGAAGTCTGGGGTAGATGCCTCCTTCTGTGTGTGTGTGTGTGTGTGTGTGTGTGTGTGTGTCTTTTTGAGACAGGGTGTCACTAGGGAGTTCAGGCTGGCTTTGGGCTCATTTTGTAGCCTAAGCTGGTCTCAAACTTGCAATGATCCTCCTGCCTCAGCCTCTCAAGTGCTGGAATTACAGAGTAGGCTACCACACCCAACTTCCTGCTTTACTCTTGTTACCCAGAATTGTTTAGTCCATATGAAATTTAGGATTTTTTTTTTTTTAGTTCTGTGAAGAAGGTTAGATTGCATTAAATCTATATCAATTTTTGAAGTATGGTCATTTCTTATTTTATTGGTTCTGTCTATTCAGGAACAAGAGGGTTTTTTTTTTATGTTTTCTTCTCTTTTTAAGAATACTATAGATTTCACTGTACAGGACTCACTTCTTCAGTTAGGTTAATTCCTAAGTATTTAATTTGATACTACTATGAATGATAGTTTTTTCCTTATTTTTTTAGTGGGTTCATTATTAGCATACAAGAACACTCTGGATTTTTGTATGTTGATTTTTGTTTCCTGCTACATTGCCAAGTTTGGTTAACTGTAGGAGTCTTTTGGCATTTTTGAGATCTTACATGCAAAGAATCATATCATCGGCAAATAATGATAATGTGATGTCTTTTTTTCCTCTACATATTCCTTTTTCTTTTTCTGTTACCTGATTGCTGTGGCTAATGTTTTGAGGACTATGTCGAATGTCACATAGATGTGGTAGTGGACATTCTTGTCTTGTTACTGACTTTAGAAAGAAAACTTGCAAATTTTCCCCATTTAATATGATGTGAGCTTTTAGTTTGTCATAAGTGGCTTCTATTAGTTTGAGGTAACATCCTTTATACCTATTTTCTTCAGGATTTTATCAGAATGGATGTTAGATTTTGTCAAAGGCTTTTTTGCATCAGTTTAGATGATCATGTGATTTTTGTCCATTTCTGTTTATGTGACTATTATATTTAAGGATTTGCATATATTGAACCGTCCCTGCATTCCTGGGATGAATCCTACTTGATCATGATGTGTGATCTGTTTGATGATTTATTGCACTTTGTTTGCCAGTATCTTGATAAAAGGTTTTTGCATCTGTGTTCATTAAAGAAATTGGCATATAGTTCTCTTTTTTTTGGTTGGGTCCTGTTCCTGTTTTGGAATCAGAGTAATGCCAGCTTCCAGGAATGACTTTGGGAGTACGCCTTCTCTTTCACTTTCATTAAAGAACTTGAGGAGTGTTGGGTTAGAGCTTCCCAGAAGCTTTTGTACCCATGAATTTATTGGGAAGTAGGCTACTTTCACATGACAGTTTTTATTGTTTGTTTGATTCTGTTTCTGCTTCAGTTTCATTGCCTATTACTAGATCATTGAAGTTTTGATAATTCATATGTATCTAGGACTCTATACTTCTGAATTCTCCAATTTATTGGAATACAAGTTTTTGAAGTAATTACCAATAATCGTCTGGATTTTGGTGGTGTCCACTGTGGTATCATCATTTTCATTTCTAATTGCATCAGTTTAAGTCTTCTTATTTCCCAGTAAGTTTGGCTAAAGGTTTATTTTGTTTATTCTTTTAAAGAGCAGGCTCTTCAATTCATTGATTTTTTATTTTTGTTGTGTGTTTTTCAGTCTCAATTTTGTTAATTTTTGTTCTGATTTTTATAATTTCCTTTGTTGTACTAGGTTTAAATTTGGATCATTGTTTTTCTAGGACCTTGAGATGCATCATTCAGTTATTTGTTTAAGCTTACTGTATTTTTCTGATGTGGGCATTCACACCTACTAACTTTCTTCTTAGTACTACTTTCATTGTGTCTCATAAATTGTGTTATGTGGTCCCTGACATTCTTGTTTGGTTCTAGGAACTAATTTCTTCCTTGATTTTTTTTTTCAATGACTTTTGAATAGTCAAAAGAGTATTGTTTAATTTCCATGCATTTGGATAATATGTGTGGTTTCTTTTGCCCTTGATTTCTATTTTCTTTGCATTATGATCAGAAGCATGGTATAAGTCTAATTCTTTTGCATTTTTTTGAGACAAAGTCTTGCTATGCATTTCAGGTTGTCTTTGAACTCACTGTGTAGATCACGCTGACCTCAAACTCCTAGCAATCCTCCTGCCTCAGCCTCCTGAGTGCTGGGATTGCAGGCAAATACCACTATGCCTGGATCTTTTGCATTTTTCTTAAGCACACTTTATGTACTAGCATGTGGCCTGTTTTGGAGAAAGTACCAACTACTGCTGAGCAAAATATATATTCTAATTTTGCTGGGTGCAAAATATGTATTGTTGCCGGGGATTTAGCTCAGTGGCTTCAGTGCCTACCTGGCAAGCGCAAGGTCGTGAGTTCAATACCCGGTACCAAAAAAAAAAAAAAAAAAAAAAAAAATGTATTGTTTTTGTTGAGTGTGTTCTGTAGATAGCTATTAAATCCACTTGTTCAAAGATTTGGTTCAACTTTAATATTGTTTTGTTGATTTTTTAAATCTACTTGATCTGTTTGTAACTAAGGCATATTGAGGTTCCCAATTATAATTGTGTTGGTCTTTATCTAATATTTTTATTTCCACTAGTGCTTGTTTTATGAAGTTTGTTGTGCCAGTGTTTGGTGTTTATATGCTTATAATTGTTGTCTTTTCCTGTTGAATCATTCCCTCAAACAGTATGTAATGACCTTTGCATCTTCTGCTCAGATTTGGCTTATAGACCACTTTGAGAATAAGACTGCTACTCTTGCTCATTTTGGGATTCTGATTGCATGGAATATTGTTTTCCATTCTTTGATTTTGTTTTCTTTGTTTCTTTGATTTGGTTTTTCGGTTCTTTTGGTGATGGCGGTGGTGGTGTTGGTTTTTTTGAGACAGGAATCTCACTGTGTAGTTCAGGCTGGCTTTCAACTCACTGTGTAGCTCAACCTAGCCTCAAACTCATGGCAGTTCTCCTGCCTCAGCCTCCCAAATTCTGGGATTACAAGTGTGCACCACCGCATCCGGTGTCATTCTGTGAATTTTAATCTGAGTTACTTTTTTGATTAAATGTGTTTCTCATATACAGCATATTGTTGAGTTTTGTTTCTGGATCCATTTTGCCGATATGTGTCTTTTGATTGGTAAACTGAGAACATTCACATGGAGAGTTACTACTGAAATGTATTAACATTCCTGTTACTGCATCATTTTTGTTGCTGACCACCCCACTTCTGCTTAACTGCTCTCCTTAATATATTCATGCTGTTAGACTTTTTGCCATTGTTAACTTTATTGTCTCTTTCTAGGGTATTCTTGAGAATTTTTCAGGGTGCTGATTTAGTGATCAGAGTTTCTTAATGTGCTCATTGTCATGGAAATAACTTACTGTTCCATCAATTTTGAAAGGTAGTTTTTCAGAATGTGTCAGTCGGGGTGGAGGGTGTTTTCTTTTAGGGAATGAAACATATCAAACTCTCCTGCCCTTTACAGTTTATGTTGAAAAGTCTGCTGTAATTCTGATGGATTTTCCTTCATAAATAATTTATTGCTTTTCTTTAATAGCCTTTATGATTCTGTTCTTGTGTTGGACTCCCAGAGTTTTGGACTATGATGTGTCATGGAGACTGTGATGTGACTATGATCATGGCTCTTTGGGCATTTGTATGCCTCACTTATCTGTACATTAAATTCCCTTTTCATATTTGGAATGTTTTTACTGTAAACAGGTTTTTTAATGCCATTAGTGCTGCTTCTGGGTTTTCACTAATTCAGATTAATCACAGGTTCGTCTTCTTTGTGTCACTTAGCAGCTGTTTGATCCATTTTTCATGTTCTCTTGCTAAGTTGGTTGGTCCTTACAGTGGAAAGATTTTGTTGCTAGTATAGAATTCTCTTTAGTTAGTGTCTGCTTTTCAGTGATGCCTCTGTCCCAGGATCCAGCTACTTCTGTTAATTTGAGAGGAGAAAGTGCAGTGTAATTGGCCCAGCACCCAGTTCTCCAGTGACAGACCACTATATTGTTATGGCACAAAAGTAATTTAGATGCCATCCTGGCAATAGCAAGTAATTCAGCAACAATAATAGTGTCAAGGACAAACTGAATATTGACATATCATAAGAACCAATAATTCACCAATTTTAACCATAAAAAAGACATCTATAATTATAGTAAAAACACTAACACAAACCAAATATTAACATACAAAATGTGATAACTATATCTTCACTAATAGAAAAGGATTCAACAGTAATAACGTAGAGTTAACTGGCTATCTAAAGATTAGTAAAGCTTAAGAATTACACTAGTAGATACAGAGGGTTCTGGGGAACAGGAGACTGAAAGAAGAAACATCAGTGAAAGATGAGAAGGAGGAAAGAAAAGTGAAATAAAAGGTCTGTCAAAGGCATGAAAGGAAATTAATAGAATTAGATAAAGGTAACAAAAGAATAAACAAGAAAAAAGAGAGAATGAAGAATGATAAAAATTAAAAGGAAAAACAAAGAAATAATTCCAAACCCCCCAAAAAAAACTAAAGAAAAAAGAGAAAGAAAATTAGAAAAGACTTTTTTTCTGTGTATTTTTGAATGAGTTGTTTCTTTACCAAATATCCTGTTTTAGAATCCAGCAATTCAGGTTTTCTCTGCCTAGCTTTATGTCCTGTGGGTTTAGCAGAAAACAAAACAAAAAACAGAAAGATAAAGCCGGAATCAGTGGCACACTCCTGTAGCACCAGCACTTGGGAAGCTGAGGCAGAAGGATTGCTGTGAGTTCAAGGCCAGGTTGAGCTACATAGTTGGAGGCCAAACTTAATCACAGGTACAGACCCCATCTCAACACCCTGCTCTCTCACATAAACAGACATAAGAGAGGACAAGGAAACAAAATGCTTTCCTAAACCCCCAACTCCAGCAAAACTGATGGATGGGGTATCGAGGGGATACAGAAACAGAAAACAGAAAATGAAGGTTTTTTTGTTTGTTTACTTTTTGTTTTTCAAGGGGATTTTTGTTGGTCTATTGGTTGGTTAGCTGGGTTTTTGTGTGTTTGTTTGGTGTTTTGTTTTGTTTTCTTTTTTGCCAAGTTGTTATTTTCCCAGTGTCTGGATTCCAGGGCCTGGAGAAACTAAATTTCCCTGCTGATCCCTTCTCCACCATTTTAGTTCCTTGCTCTATTGATGTAGGTAGAGATATCCTGTCTATATCACAGCCTTAAAAGTTGGACCCACATAAGGCCCAGTTCTAAGGTTACAGTTTGTACTCGATGACAGCATGATTCATCACTGTTTTTACTTGTACAGCTGTAGAGCTTTATAATTAGTCCTTTTACTCTAACACATTCCCACTGGCTTGGACTAACAGTGGTACATGGTTGACTATCCCAGTGGGCAACTGGTACCACCTAAAGGCACTGTCCCATGCTGCCCAGTGGAACAGTTGTACATGTACCACCACCGGTTCAGAGCCACAAGGCAGGGAGACGTATGAGTTACAGCCCATCATGAACACCTTACTGTTACATGAGAGACAGTTCCATGAGAGATGATTTGACATGGAGTGAGGTCATAATCCTTTCTTCCTCCTAGGCTGTGATTGTTTTTCTCTATCAAAATGTATTACCTTATAGGTAATAAAACACTTGTAAAGACTTATTCAGTGAAGATTTTGTTAGGTATATTTCCCAAAACTGGCTTTATAAATCCATTATAGAAAACTTTTCATATAGCATACCCTCTTACTTCTTCTGTTTTTTAGGAATTTACTATTACTATTATTATTACTACTAGAATCCTCTCAGGGCCAGGGATTTAGCTCAGCAGCGTAAGTGCCTGCCTGGGAAGCACAAGGTTGTGAGTTCCATCCCTAATACCGGAAAAAAAAAAAAAAAAGAATCCTATCCATAGAACACTTTTAACATCAAATATGTAAAGATTTCACACCAAACAATTCCTTAGTTCACTGTGGGCACCACTGGGCATCCTGCAGTTGAATTGAATTCTGATGTTAACTAACTGGAGTTCACCCAAACCCCACAGGTCAAGGGCTTATGTCACAAGACTGACCCCTACTTCAGGTGCCAGTCACAGTAGTGAGTGCTCAGGTTACCCACACTTCTGTCTGATGTGGCTACAAATCATGACCCCTTCCATAAGAGCAGTGATTTACTATAATGGCAAGAGAATGCTATGCTTGCTATTCCAGGCTCATTATAAAGGATACAAATGAACAGGCAGATGAAGAGGGGCAAGGTCCAGAAGGGTCCCAAGCACAGGCACTTCTCTCCCCATGGCATTGGAGAGGACCACCTCCTGGCAGGTTAGCATGTCCCCTAACAGGGAAGTGCCTTTGTTCAGGGGACATGTGGAGGTTCCGTTACACAGGCATGGTTGATTGAATCATTGCCTACTGGTAATCAACTCCATCTCCAGCCACTCTCCCCTCCTCAGAGGTGTGATTCAGGCTGAAAATTCCAGTTCTTCAGTCACCCATGGTCTTTCTGGTACCACACTCACATCCTGGTGGCCTTCAGCCACCAGTCATCTGGTAGCTGACACCCCTCTCTGGAGATTCCAAAGGTTTTAGAGACTTGTGCCAAAGACAGAAGACAAAATGCATATTTTTTTACATCACAACATCACAGGATTATTTTGGCTTTGGGGGACTCGAGAGTAATAGGTAGTAAATTTAAAAGTGTTGATACCAGAGCTGTGGGGATAGCTTAGTGGTAGGACCATGTTCAACATGTTCAAAACCCTGGAATCAATCTCTAACATAAAAAATCACCTTTGACACTAGGCTCTGTCTTCAGTCTCAGCCACTTTTTCAGTGCTTTGAGTGTATCAGTACCTCACTTGATAATTCCTCTGTCCATGTTGCCTCCTCTTTTTCCACATTTAAAGGTAGAACTATGTGGTTATTTTAGTTAAGACTTCACTGAGTGACTCTCCAACCCATACTTCATAGAAGTTAGATTGTAGCAGTTGAATCAGTCAGTCAGGCTCAGAATCATCATCAGACTGTAAATAAATTTGTCTGCTTTCTTCACCACTGTACTTCCAGCCTCTGATGCAGCCTGCTGTTCAAGAGACACTCAATAAACATTTGGTGAATGAAAGCCAAAAGTTAACCAAAAGTCTCTATGGGTTAATAGTTATACTACTTCTAAGGAACGTAACTGGTTCAGGTACCTGCAGCAGTGATTTTGCTCAAGGTATTCTCACCTAGTAGGCAGATCAATTCGGGAAACTAAATTATGGCTCAGAAATATCTTTATAAACAGGAATCAGAAATGATGCAGTTTTTACACATATGTCTGATTTATTTATATCTTTATAAACAGGAATCAGGAATCAGAAATGATGCAGTTTTTACACATATGTCTGATTTATTTCGAGAGTATGGTCTCAAGGTATATCCATTCAGCTAGAAATGTCCCATTTATCCTTCTTTATGGCAGAGTAGTATTCCATTGTATTAAAAAACCCACATCTGGAATGCAATGAAAACAGTCCTAAAAGTGAAATACATAGCAATAAATTGCCACATCAAGAAAATAGAATGAGCACAAATAAACACCCTAATGCTACACCTCAAGCTTCTAGAAAAAGAAGAGCAAATAAAACCCAAAGCCATAGAAGACAGAAAATTATAAAGATCAGAGCAGAAATTAATACAATTGAGACTAAGAAAACAATACAAAGAATTAATGAATCAAAGAGCTGGATTTTTGAGAGAATAAACAAAATTGATAAACCTCTAGCCAACCTGATCAAGAAAAAGAAAGAAAAAACTCAAATTTATGCAATAAGTACTAAAAAGAGAGAAATTACTACAGATCCCATGGAAATTCAAAAGATCATGATCACCTACTTTGAAAAGCTTTACTCACATAGGATGGAAAACACAGAGGAAATGGACAGATTTCTAGAAACGTATGAATTACCAAAGCTGACTCAAGGAGATGTAACAATTTTGAATAACCTAATATCAGTTACTGAAATTGAAAACATGATTAAAAACTTACTAACAAAAAAAATCCCAGGTCCTGATGGATTCACAACTGAATTCTACAAGAAATTTAGAGAAGATTTAATGCCAGTACTCCTCAAACTCTTTAATGAAATTGAAAGAGAAGCAATCCTCTCTAACTCATTCCTGGAGGCAAGTATTACTCTGATACCAAAACCAGAGAAAGACCCAACCAAAAAGATGTATAGGCCAATCTCACTAATGAACACTGATGCAAAGATTCTCAATAAAATATTGGCAAATAGAACACAGCAAATCATCAAGATTATACATGACCGCTGGGGATTTAGCTCAGTGGCATAAGCACCTGCCTGGCAAGTGCAAGGTCATGAGTTCGATCCCTGGTACCGCAAAAAAAAAAAAAAAGATTATACATGACCAAGTGGGATTCATACTAGGAATGCAGGGATGGTTTAACATATGCAAATCAGTGCTCGCTTCAGCAGCATATATAGTAAAATTGGAACAATACAGAGAAGATTAGCATGGCCCTTGCACAAGGATGACACACAAATTAGTGAAGCGTTCCATATTTTTTTGTATCAGGATTTAAAACGCACATTACGGGAACCAGTGAATTGGACATCTTGTGAGAGGTTGGCTATGTTGTTTTGTATGAATTCTCCATATGTGAAGATATGGACAACCAATTGGGAGAAAACGAGATAATATGATAGATAGTGAAGATGTCTGGTTGTCTAGCTTTGAAATTTATGCTTTCTTGTGTTACGTTTTTGTTCTCTTTTGTTGTGTTTAATTTTACCCCCTTAAAAAAAAAAAAAAAAGAAAACCCACATTACTCACACCACTCTGTTTAGATGGATTATATTCTGTTCCAGTTTGTCTGCTGTACTAGAGATTTGAGGTCACAGACCACTATCCCAAAAATAGCAGGATATAGTATGGTAATCATCCTTAATTTCCTATTAACTTAATCTGAAGCCCTGTATAACTTACACTGTTTTATCATGACTGATCTTAGTTGAATCTGGTTTGTTAGATTGCTGTTTTGTATTGACAGATTTTATTCAAATCTGTTATGATTGATAGTATCAAGTCTGAGAGTATAGGCAACTATACTGAAGATGACAGGATTCACTAGAATACCCACTCTGGTTTGATTATTACCTGCTTTTGAAGTTTTACACTGTCTCCAATGTTTTGTTTTTATTAATATTGTTATGTACTGCTATATTCAGTTATACTATGCCTGATGATATGGACAATTCTATTAAAGATAACAAGAGACAACACAGTAACCATTGTAGATCACCTTATACTGTGGTTTTATATGACTTTTTCATTTCATGTTTTTATAGGAATTTGTTTTGTTTTATCTTGCTATTTTTTGTTTTTTCCTCTAATACAAAAAAGATAGAAATACATGTAGAGACTCATGCATGTGTAGAACCTATAAACAGTTTATGAGAACTGATTATATAACGCATGATGAAATGAACAACTACTTTGAAGAAAAAGAGACACTACATTACCCAGTGCTGATTCCATAGCATCATGATGTGAAATCCAGCAATACTATTATTCTTTGTTCAGAGTGATTTTAGCCTGTTTTGTTTTGTTTAATTTCAACATACATGAAGGTATGGACAGCTATTTTGAAGAGAATGAGAGACACTATGACAGCCATTGTTGACTTCCCTATTGTCTGGTCTTGAAGACCTAAAACGCTTTCCTCATCCTGTTCAGATCAGTTCTATACTATGTTGTTTCGTATGAAATCTCTGCATATGAAGATATGGACAACTATTTGGAAGAAAACAAGAGACAATATGATAGATAGTGAAGATCTCTGATTGTCTTCCTTTGAAATTTATGTCTCTTACATTGCTTTCTTGTGTTCTGTTTTGTTGTGTTTAATTTTACCCTCTTTAAAATAAAAAATAATAATTTTGTACAAACATATGCAAATCAATAAATATAATACACCACATCAACAGGGCCAAAGACAAAAATCACATGATCATCTCAGTAGACACAGAAAAAGCTTTTGATAAAGTCCAACACTTGTTCATGATAAAAACCCTACAGAAATTCAGAATAGATGGTATCTACCTCAATCTGATAAAAGCCATCTATGACAAACCAACAGCCAACATTGTACTAAATGCACAAAAACTGGAAGCTTTCACTCTAAAATCAGGAACAAGACAAGGATGCCTACTATCACCTCTCCTATTCAGTATAGTTCTAGAAACATTAGCCAGCACAGTCAGACAAGAGAGAAATAAAAGGAATAAGGACAGGAAAGGAAGAAGTTAAATTATCACTATTTGCAGGTGACATGATACTCTATGTAGAAGCCTAAAAACTCTATTAAAAGACTACTAGAGTTAATAAAGAAATTCAGCAGTGTAGTTGGATACAAAGTCAGCACTCAAAAATCAATAGCATTCCTGTACACAAGCAAAAAACTCCATGAGAGAGAAATTATGGAAATAATACCATTCACAATATCATCCAAGAAAATGAAAAATTTAGGAATGACCCTAACAAAGAATGTAAATGACCTATATGCTTAAAATTATACTACTATAAAAAAGGGGATTGAAGAAGATAATTAGAAAATGGAAAGATATACCTTAATCTTGGTTAGGAAGAACCAACATTGTGAAAATGACCATACTCCCAAAACTGTTATACAGATTTAATGCAGTCCCAGTGAAAACACCATTAACATACCTTATACCTTACAGATCTAGAGAAAATATTCCTAAAATTTGTTTGGAAACAGAAGAAACCTAGAATAGCAAAGGCAATCCTGGGCAACAAAAGCAAGGCAGGAGGCATCAAGTCTCCCTGACTTGAAATTATCCTACAAAGCTACAGTGATAAAATCAGCATGGTACTGGCAAAGAAATAGACCAGAGGATCAGTGGAACAGATTGGAAGATACAAAGACAACTACAGAGATACTCAGCCCTTATATTTGACAAAGAGGCTAAACATGTTCATTGGAAGAAAGATAGCCTCCTTAACAAATGTTGCTGGAAAAATTTCCATGTGCCAAAGACTGAAACTAGACCCATGTGTATCACCATACACTAAACTAAAGTCAAAATGGATCAAAGATCTAAATATTAAAACAGAAATACTGGAGACCCAGTCAGCCGCCCCAGAGATCCGACCACGGCCATGTTGGAACCCAGGTGGCTACACAAAGAAGCAATTCACCCACCCTCTTTTTTTTTTTTTGAAAGTAGTAGAAATACAACAGAACAAGACAGAACAAAGCCAATTGAGACAATTCAATGAAATCAGTACAGAACTTCAGAGCAGGTTACCAGGATAACAGTAATAGGTACCATAGTATATCTCATTATCTTCACAAGAGTTGTCCAGCCAATTAGGTATAGCAAAATCAAACCAAAGATAGAACCTTATAAAAGCAATCGAAAGAGTTTTTTGTTTGTTTGTTTGTTTGGTGCTGGGGATTGAACTCATGACCTCGCGTTTGCCAAGCAGGCATTTACACCACTGAGCTAAACCCCGGCTGAAAGAGAATATTGAATAGAGTAAAACAATTAATCATAATGAAACAAAACAGTGAAAACAACATTTGCTTTCAAACCAAAAATAGAAGGAAATCCCCCATATTTGCTATATTGCATACGGTCATCCTCCCAAGAGATGCTCAGACCTCTGTCCCCAGTTGCTAACTGGGGTGGGGTGGGGGGTTTGGTATGTTTGATTCCCAGCCCGCACACAGGAGATGCTGACTGAGTCTCCTCCTGGCTCACATCAGAGGAAGGTACTTACCAGTGCCCGCCCTCTTGGTAAGCGCCATCCTCCGGCGCTCCCCCTGTCTTCAGTTTGAAAACAAATGTTGTTTTCACTGTTTTGTTTCATTATGATTAATTGTTTTACTCTATTCAATATTCTCTTTCGATTGGTTTTATAAGGTTCTGCTTTGGTTTGACTTCGCTATACCTAATTGGCTGGACAACTATTGTGAAGATAATGAGATATACTATGGTACCTATTACTGTTATCCTGGTAACCTGCTCAGAATTTCTGTACTGACTTCATCGCATTGTGTCGATTGGCTTTGTTCTGTCTTGTTCTGTTGTATTTCTACTACCTTCAAAATAAAAAAAAAAAAAAACAGAAACACTACATCTAATGGAAGGCAAGAGAGGTAAAAATCTTGAAGACATAAGGGTAGGCAAAGAGTTCATGAACGAAACGCAAACTGCATGGCAAGTACTTCAAAGAATCAACAACTGAGATCTCATCTTACTAAAAAGTTTTTGCACTTCAAAAGAAATCACCAACAAAGTGAAAAGAAAACGCACAGGATGGGAAAGAATTTTATCCAGCAGTCCTACAGACAAAGGACTTATATCCAGAACATGCAAAGAAATTGAAAAAAACTTCCATTTTTTTCAATTCAATTGCAAAGAATTGAAAAACTTCAAGCCCCCCCAAATTCAAAGACCCACTCCAAAAATGGGCATCTGAGATGAATATGCATTTCTCAGATGAAGAAATACAAATAGCAAATAAATACATCACTGGTCATTCAAGAAATGCAAATTAAAACATTGAGATTCCATCTCACTTCAGAAAGAATGACCACCAAGAAATCAGCCAGTAACAAATGTTGGTAGGGCTGTGGAGAAAAAGGAACACTTATTCACTGTTGATGAGAGTATAGACTGGTGCATCCACTGAAGAAATCAGTATGGAGATTCCTCAAAAACTCAGAAGTCCCATTCAATCCAGCTATTCCCCTCCTGAGTATTTTCCCAGAAAAATTGAAAATGTCATGTCATAGCGACACATGTGCACCCATGTTTATAGCAGCACGTTTGTAATAGCTAAATCTTGGAAACAACCAAAATACCCATCAACTGTGGAATGGATGAAAAACATGTGGTATTTTTATACAATGGAATATTCTTAGTTATGAAAAAGGATGAACTTGAGGCTTTTATAGGTAAATGGAGGCAACTTGAGACTATATTCATAAGTGAAATAATTCAGACTCACATTGTAAATATCATATTGTCACTCTAGTGTAAAAAATAAATAATAATAAAAAACTGAAAGAGTAATAAGTTCCAAAATGTACAATAGATAATGTAATAATGAAAGGGAAAGAAAGTGCTCAAAAGGAAAGAACAGCTTGTAGATATACACATATAATTGTATGTATGTTTAAGTGTACAAGATAGATAACCATACTACTAATTCTCTGTTCATCAAAAAGAATAATTTATGCTGTCATTGTTTGATTGTTCATTTTTTATGCTTGGATTTTGTAACTTGAACAACTACTTCTAGGATAACAATATGTAATATATTAACTAGTGTTGATTTCTTACTGGTTTTTTTAAAAATTCTTTATTATTTCTGCCCTTTTTTCTGTTTTGCTTTTTAAAAATAAAAATAAAAAAGCAACCCCACATCATTATCCATTCATCAGTGGTTGGGCATTTGAGCTGTTTCCAAGGTTTAGCTATTACAAACTGTACCGCTGTAAACATAGCTATGCATACATCACTGTGGTATGATGCTCTTAATTCTTTTGGGAAGATACTAAGAAGGGGAATATCTGGTCAAATGGAACCTCTGGTTTTAATTTTTTGAGAAATCTCCATATTAATTTCCAGTGGTTGCACCAGTCTATACTCCCACCAACAGTGGATAAGGGTTCCTTTTTCTCCATATCCCTGCTAGCGTTTGTGTATAGTTGATTTCTTTATTTCTTCCCCCCACACACACACCTTTGATTTTTTTTTTTGTACCAAGGATCAAACTCAGAAGCTTGCACTCACTTGTGTTTATAGCAGCACAATTTGTAATAGCTGAATCTTGGAAACAACCAAAATGCCCATCAACTACGGAATGGATGAAAAAGACAGACAAATATAACTGAGTTATATCCCAAGCCCTGATTTCTTGATAATAGCCATTCTTGCTGGAGTGAAATAGAATCTTAGTGTTATTTTTAAGTTTGTTTGTTTGTTTGTTTGTTTTTGGTACCAGGGATTAAACTCACAACCTCACAATTACCAGACAAGTGCTTGAACCGCTGAGCTAAATCCCCAGCCCTCAATGTTGTCTTCATTTGCATCTCTTGAATGGCCAGGGATGTTAAACATTTTTTTATATACTTATTTGCTGTTTCTACTTCTTCATCTGAGAACGTCTATTCATTTCAGATGTCCATTTTTGGATTGGGTCTTTAAATTAGGGAGAGGAATCCTGATGTTTTTTAGTTCTTTTGAGATTCTTTATCTGAGAAACAACTGGAAAAAATTTATTCCTACACCGTGAGTAGTCTGTGCGCTCTGTTGGTGGTTTATTTGGCTGTGCAAAGAATTTCTAATAAGATGCAGTCGCAGTTGTCGATCTTTGTGATATTTTCTGTGGGATCAGGGGTTCATAAAGTCTTTGTCTACATCATTGTCTTCAGGAGTTGTACCTGCTTCTATCTTCCAGCAGATCGTTTCTGGTTTTTTTGGAGGGGGTTCTGGTTTTTTTTATTTGGGGGGGGGTTCTGGTTTGGTTTTGGGGTGGTTTCTGGTTTTTTATTTTTTTATTTTAAAGGGGGTAAAATTTAACACAACAAAACAGAACAAAACAGGACATAAGAAAGCATAAATCAAAGCTAGACAACCAGAGATCTTCACTGTCTGTCATATTATCTCTTGTTTTCTTCCAAATGGTTGTCCTTATCTTTGCATAAGGGGAGCTCATACTAAATAACATAACCAATCTTCTCACAAGATGTGTAGTTCACTGGCTCCCACTTGCTAAGCAGGGTTTTGGTTTCAGGGTAATACTTCCTCCATAAATGACTTCAGGAGAATTGCTTCCCTTTATTTTTTTGCTTTTTTTTGTTTTCTTATTATTTATTTTTTAAACCTTTATGATTAAATTTATTTTATACTTTAATTTATTGGTATGATTTAGAAATGCATAATGATCACATTCATCATAGGGAATTTGTACCTATATATAATATATCTTAGTTCCTCTCTTTTTTCCCATTCCCCTTCCCTCTTTTCTATCCCTCTTTCTCTCCTTATTCACAAAACTTTGTTTCCATTTTATCTTTTTTTCTCATTTTTTTCTTTTCCTTTCTGTCCCGCTCCCAATTCTCCTTTCCCTTTAAACAATTACTTCCTATTTTACAATATCTATTATGTATTTTAGATCTTATTTTTTTACAAGTCCTTTTTTGTTTTTGTACCTGGAATTGAACTCATGACCTTGTGCTTGCCAAGCACTTACACCACTGAGCTACATCCCCGGCCCTTTTAGTTCTTATTTGCACATTCAATTTCTCTTGCCAAATAGACAATGCAATATATACACGTATGTGTCAAACTTAATCCACTTAAGTGTATGGCCTCAAATTTATAAATATTTATCTACAAATATCTCAAATTTATCCGTTATATTTTTAAAAAGCACATCTTTTTTTATCCATTCGTTGGTTGATGGGCATTTGGATTGTTTCTAAGATTTAGCTATTACAAACTGTACTGCTATAAACATGAGTGTGCATATATCACTGTGGTATGATTCTTTTAATTCTTTTGGGAAGATACAATTAAACGATAATGCCAATACAACATAGCAGGACTTATGGGATGCAATAAAAATAGTCCTATAAGCAAAGTTAATAGCAGTAAACTCTCACATTAGGAAAATAGAACAAGCTCAAATAAAATAATGTTGAACCTCAAACTTCTAGTAATAGAAAGGTAAATCAAGCCTAAATCTTGTACAAGGGAGGAAATGATGAATATCAGAGCAGAAATCAATATAACTGAAACTAAGAAAACAATATCAAGGGGCTAGGGATTTAGCTCAGCAGTATAAGTGCCTGCCTTGCAAGCGCAGAGTTGTGAGTTCGCTCCCCAGTACCAAAAAAAAAAAAAAACCAGTACAAAGAATGAATCAAACAGTTGGTTCTTTGAAAGATTCAATAAAATCAACAAACCCTTAGCCAAACTTATTTTTAAAAAGAAAAAGAAAAACTCAAATTTATGTAATTTGGATTTTTTTTTTTTTTTTTTTTTTTTTTTTTGGTACCGGGGATCGAACTCACAACCTCACGCAGGCGCTTAAGCCACTGAGCTAAATCCCCGGCCTGTAATTTGGAATTTAAAAGAATGAAATCACAGTGGATCGTGTGGAAATCCAGAAGACCATCAATACCAACTTTGAGAACCTTTACTCTAATAAGATAGAAAACACAAAAGAAATTGACAGATTTAAAAACTTGCTAATAAAGAAAAGTCCTTTAAATTTCATTCAGGCGGAGGGATTTAGTTCAGTGGCATAAGTGCCTGCCTGGCAAGCGCAAGGTTGTGAGTTCAATCCCCTGTACCAAAAAAAAAAAAAATGTTGCTACAAAATTTCATTCAGCCGGGTGTGATGGCACACTCCTGTTATCCCAGCATGCGGGAGGCTGATGCAGGAGGATCACTGCAAGTTCAAGACCAATCTGGGCTACAAAGTGAGCTCAAGACCAACCTGAACTGCACTGTGAGACCCTGTCTCAAAAAGACAAATGAATAAATATATTTCTTTGAAGAATTTGAAAAGTAGCAGCATTAGGTCTTCTTTATTTTTTTTTTTTCATTTTTTTTTTAACTGGGGAATCAAACTCTTGACCTCGCACTTGCTAGGCACTTGTGCTACTGAGCTAAACCCAGGGTCCTCTACATTTTTTATAGAATTCAGCAGTGAATCCTTCAGGGCCTGGACTTTTCTTTGTTGATAGATTTTTAAATATATCTTCAATTTCACTAACTGATATTGCATTACTTCAAATTTTTATATCTTCTTGATTCAGCTTTGGTAATTCATATTTATCTAGGAATCTGTCCATTTCTTCTGTGCTTCCTATCTTACTAGAATACAGGTTCTTAGGCCAGAGGTTTAGCTCAGCGGCCCAAGCACCTGCTTGGCAAGTGAGAGGTCCAGAGTTTGATCCCCTGTACCCAAAAAAAAAAAAAAAAAAAAAAAAAAACAAGTTCTCTAAATAGTATTAATGATCTTCTGGATTTCCTCAGGATCTTGTTGTGATTTTACCCTTTTAAATTCCTTTTTTTTTTATAATTTTATTTAAAGAGAAAAAAGCAAAACAAAACAAAACAGAATAAAGGGTAGCGACAATACAGTATTCCAAGGAAAAAAGGAAAAGAACAACAACAAAAAAACCTAAGAAATTATTACTTGACAAATTACATACTGACTTCTTGGAAATAGTTGTTTAAATTACAAAGTTAAAACATGTAAAGTAGACATTCAAACAGTGAGACTGTTAACAGTTCTGCTCCACGATCTGACAAAAACAGCAATATGGTCATCCATCTTACCCACTCAAATATACATGTAACTATATCAAAAGGGTAAAATTAAACACAACAAAACAGAGCAAAGCGGATCACAAGAAAGCAGTGTAAGAGACAAAAATTTCAGAACTAGACAATCGGAGATACTCACTCTCTATCATACTGACTCTTGTTTTCTTCCAAGTAGTTGTCCATATTGTCACATATAGGGAATTCACATGAAACAACCTAGTATGGAATTGATCTGAGCAGGACGAGGAGGGCATTACAGGTCTTCAAGACCAGACATTAGGGAAGCCAAGAATGGCTGTCATAGTGTCTCTCATTCTCCTCAAAACAAATTTCCATACCTTAATGTGTGTTGAACTTAAACAAGGCAAAGCAAGCTAAGATCACTTTGAACAAAAAGTGATAGTTGTTGCTGGACTTCACATCATGACATTATGGAATCAGCACTGGGTATTGTAGTGTCTCTTTTTCTTCAAAGTAGTTGTTCATTTCAACATGTGTTATATAGTTGGTTCTCGTAAACTGTTTATAAACTCTACACATGCATGAGTCTACATGTATATCTATCATTTCTGTACTAGAGGCAAAAACAAAACAAAGCAAGATAAAACAAAACAATTCCTAGAAAAGCATGAGGCAGAAAAGTCACATAAAACCGCAATACAAGGTGATCTACAATGGTTACCATGGTGTCTCAGCAGTATATAACAACATTAATAAAAACGAAGCATTAGAGACATTGTAAGACTTCAAAAGCAAGTAATAATCAAACTAGAGTGGGTATCTTAGTGAATCTTGTCATATTCAGTGTAGTTGCCTATACTCTTAGACTTGATGCTACCCATCACAACAGATTTAAATAAAATCAGTCAATACAAAGTAGCAGTCTAACAAACCAGATTCAAATAAGATCAGTCATAATAAGACAGTATAAGTTATAAAGGGCTTCAGATTAAGTTGATAGGAAAATTAGGGATGATTACCATAATATGTCCTCTTATTTTTGGGGTAGCTGACCATGTCCTCAAGTCTAGCGTAAGTAGACAAACTGGAACAGCACATAATCCATCCAAGCAGAGTGGTGACAATAATGTAAATTCTAAATCTTGTTACCCCATTAACAATATCCTCTGCCTCCCTTTTTTTAGACAATTCCTCCCCTTTCACTCCCATGGGGTGCACTGCTTGTTTTGGGTCCCGCTGCCTCCCTATATAGAGCAGCTCAATGGACCCTATCTCCTGATCTACTCTGCCTGTGTTTCTCTCTGTTAGTATTTCAAGGCCTTCTATACTAGAGATTATAGCCAATCTTCTCTGCCTTATTTCTGCTATTCTATTTTTCTGCCATTGATAGTCTATTTTTCTCTTCCACTTCACTGTCTGCCTCATTCACTGAGGCCTCTCTGCCACTGTTCCTGAAATGCTCGTATTCTTGTTCTCGCTCCCTAGAATGTCCTTCAGTATTTTTTGTAGGGTTGGACTGGTGGTCACAAATTCTCCTAGTTCCTCTTTGTCATGGAAGCATCTTTTTTCTCCATTAATTTCTAGAGAGGGTTTTGCAGGATACATCAATCTGGGCTGGAGATTGTTCTCCTTCAGTGCTTGAATTACTTTACTCCAAGCTCTTCTTGACCTAATGGTCTGTGTGGAGAAGTCTGCCGTGATTTTGATGGGTTTTCCTTTATAGGTGATCTGTTTCTTTTCTCTGATGGCTTTTAATATTCTGTTCTTATATTGAATTTCTGGGATCTTGATTATTATGTGTCTGGGTGTAGCTCTGTTTGGGTTGTAGGTGGCTGGAGTTCTGTATGCTTCATACCTCTGCATATCATTTC
>PVJX010012237.1:0-50956 GCA_004027295.1 Dolichotis patagonum
TATACTATTGTGTTATGTTTGATATTATTGTAATTGAAACTATGCTCAACTATAGCAGAGTTAGAGATATGGTGTTAGATAATGTTGATGTCCAGTTGACTTAATGTAAAGTACTGTGTTGCCTATGTTGTCCTCTTCTGATCTGCTCTGTACTACCCCCTTTTGTTTTATTCTCTTTTAAATTAAAAAAAAAAAAAAAGAAAATTATTTTCCTTTCTGGTATGAAATAGTTCACTCCAAGCTCGTGTTACCTGAAGGTTTGTGTTGAAAAGTCTGCTGTGATTCTAATAGGCTTTCTTTGATAGATGAGTTGTGTCTTTTCTCTAATAGCTTTTAGTATTCTGTTTTTTATGCTGTATGTCTGAGTTCTTAATTATTATATGTCTGGGTATAGATTTATGTTGGTTGTGACTGTTTGGCATTCTGTATGCCTCACGTATTTGTATATCAGATTTTTTTCCCCATGTTTGGGTAATTTTCTGCTATTACTTCTGTGAATAGTTTAGTTATGTGTTTTGCATTGACTCCTGCATCTTTACTGATGGCTGTCAGTATCATATTGTTTCTGTTCGCATCGTCTTGAAGCTGCTGGATTGTCATTTCATGCTGCTTTGTTATTTTCATGAATTCTACCCTTTCATGGTTGCTATCTGCAATCCTGTCCTCAAGTTCTGAAATTCTATCTACAGCTTGATTTAAATGGTTTTGCCAGCTTTCAATAGAATTTTTTTTTTGTTTCTTGGATATCTCTTTGAATTTGTTTCATGGATCCTGCTTGTTTTCTACCTTTTTCCTTTAAAATGTTATCAATTTCCCATGCTTTTGTATTTTTTTTATGTTTTTCTAGCTATTTTGAGCAACTTATTTACGAAGGTTGTTATTTTTGTCTTTACATAAGACTTATTTCTAATTTGATTTCCTCTATAGCCTCATGGATTCGTTTAGTTCATTTGCTACCTTTTCAGAGATTTCTGTTGTATGACTTTTAGTCGTCTATTACAATGTTGCCTGTACTTGCTCCTGATGGACTAGATGTTTGAGATTGCATTTTGCCTTTTCTTTTTGTTATTTTCACCCTTTGGGTAAATAGTCTTTCAATCCCAACAGTCTCAACTGTCTTTAGTGTGAATTGTAAGGTCCTACTGTGTGGTTGATGTTTGTCCAATTGCTGGGTACCATGATAAATAGGAGAGACAGTCCCCTGAATTCCTTCTTTAGGGCCTGTTGGATGAGTCTGTTATATTTCCTGGGCTACCTAGCCTAGAAGTACTGATGTAGGTCAACTGTTATCTCCTTCTGTTGCTATGGCTTCAGGTTGTTGCAGGTCACCAGATCTCCCTGTGTATAGTGTTTGTGTCAGCAGAGGTCCTACTCTGTCACTGGATGTCTCATAAGCTCTTTTAGTTTTTTCCAAGCTGGGGGAGGCCTTATTGGTGCACTCCTCAGCCTGCCTGATGTTCTCTGTATGGAGGAGGGGATTACCCATACTTTTGCCAGGTTTGCCTAGGTTTTACAGTTGGAGAGAGCTTCACTTCTACTCCTGTTTACTCATTGCATACCTCTATTTTAAGGGCAAACTTACCACACTGACTTGAGCCTGCTGAGGTCTTCTGTTTCTGTGAGGGGTTTTGAGTTTCCCATTGAGCCAGCATGGTAATTCATGTAGTCCAAGGTTTGGCAGAAGGGGTTGTATCCATAGATCAACTGCAATACTAGGTCCAGGAGATGGGGGGGTTCCCAAAGGGGCAGGCCTGTGGCGGTGGTCAGGGCTGTTCTAGTCATGTTGGTCTGAAGGGCAGGCCCACAGCAGCAGTCTGCGGTGACTCAGGTATGCTGGGCCGAGGCAATTTTACCACTTCTTAAGGAAACACATGATTTCCATTATGATTGTCATCTGTAAAACCATGCTATTCTGTCATACCACTGTGGACTTCAACAAGCCTCCATTTTGAACTATATTCAAAGTGGTATCTAGTTGATATTTCATGATGTAATTTCACTCTCCTATGCATAATTTGTAGTTGATAATGGGAAATAAATCACATAAATAAAAAAATAAATGTCCATGTATCTGTTTGGATATGTTTCTCTTTTCTCTGTTTATCTCTTTTTCTATCTTTCTTTCACATAGAGAAATAAAATTGATATGTGTGTGGCAAACATGTATTTTTAATTAAGGGCCACATAATTTATCTGTAATTGTTGTTATATTGTTTTTATACTATTAGATTTCTGATATATATTCTTAATTCCTTACTGGAAACCCATACAGATATATTTTGGAATTTATATTTGAGCAATAATGAAGTGCATGTAACATGTTTTAAATAATAGCCCTAGCAGCATTTGAGTGACCACCCAGCATCAAACAAATTACTTGTCTACATTGAAATGTATTTGTATGCACAAATAAACAAATGGCAGTAGCTTCACATTAGGTTCATGCCAAGTTTGTCTGCTGAATTAGTTCAGATCAGGTCAGGTTCTATCATCAAGTGAATTATAAAACAAAGCTTTTAGCTGTAAGAGCTTTCTGCAATCTAGCTGTTTGGAAAGGGTTTTGGATGTATATATACATGTTTCATCTGACCTGAAAATACGTTTATTGGTTGCAGTTTTTGAGCTTACTCCTGTTCCAATCATTAGTTTTACAGTGAAGCTTAATGGTGTCTATAGGCCACACTCTATTCTGGACACAGTTGTGTTGCCCGATTTAGCTTTAACTAGGACATTCCTGCTTTTTCTTGGAATTTTTAGATTCATGTTCAGAAGTCATGAGTGTACTAATTACTTTTTAGTGGCAGAGGATTGAGAATGCCATGTTTCAAGTGGTTTGTGGAAGTAGTTGGTTGCAGAAAACAGAATATATGAAACCAGTTAGACAGATGCAGAGTTTAGAATTGGACCATATGCTTTATCATTGTACCCTCCAGGTTTTGTTCTTAAAGTATTGCATATGTACTCTTCATCTTGCCGGTAGTTCTTTTGCCTTTCTGTGGATTCAACAAATCAATACATTTCAATTTATTATTGTTCCAGAGTGGTCTCAGTTATTATTATTGATCAGAGTTCTGTAGGGTAGCCAGATACCCAGATACCCAGTAATGTAGAGATATCTTTATCTCTAAAATAGCATGCCTCTTGTTTCATAGAACATGGTATAGTTGCAAATTGACTATAATCTCCTTTGCTTAACACAATAAAGTTTGTCTCTTATATATAGTACATCTAAGTCAGTTTTCAGGGTACTGCTTCAAATGGTCACTGCTGCATCAGACTGACAGAGGCTCCAACTCCTATGCCTTTACTCTCAGGAAATATGGCCAGCTGATCACAGTGCAGAGAAAGTAAACTGAGGGAAATAGCTTTATCACTGAAGTCCTTGCATCAAGAATGACAACTACCACTTTTGCGCGCAACCCGTTCTCCAGAATGAGTCAGACACTGCACTGATTGCCCAGGAGGCTCGCAATACTGCAGCAGCACTGGCTATTTAGTGAGCACCACCCCAGTGTCCTCTTAGAATCCACTAAAATCTCAATTAGAGCACTGACATCAAATTTCACAATCATGATGGACAAACTTTTTTCTTTGAAAACATTAATGGATGGAAGTCAAAGGAAAGGCATTGCTGGAGAAGAGCCTGCATGCCAGGTTTCTGTCAATAAATGCTTCAGACTGAAGGTCTGGGTTCTTCAGATTGCTTCTCCTTCCTGATGGAGAATTCTCCTTTTAGTTTAGCTCAGTTAAAGGTGAAGTGGAGTGAATTTGAAGAGGGTGATAGGAATAGGTTTTGAAAAATATTATGTGGGGATTTTCCTTTCCCCTTTAAGTCACTGGTTTTGCTTCTCACAAAACATTTTTAGTTTCTTAAATCAAGAATATATTTTTTTAAATATTTAAATGCAGCAAATGAGTTCGCTAAATTACGTATTCTAAAAAAAGTATGGAAAGCAAATGATACTAGTGACTAGAAAAATACTAATCTCTCACATAATGCTTCAGTTTAAGTAGCTATAGGAAAGTGCTCTCTTGTTACAATGTATTAGCCTATAGCAAACCATTAAGATGTGTAATGAGTCCTTTTCTTCCCATAGAAAACTATGTAAGTGTTCAATCAATTAATATAATGGACTGAAATAAAGCATCATTTTGACAATGTAGTTTCCAAACAGAGTGATTAGAGGTACTCAGATACTGTACATTCCATAGAATGTACAGTAGGTATCACAGAAGGTATGATTTCAGCAGGGATTTTATTTAGTCCTTCTTCATTTAATTCTATCAATTTGAAAAATGCCAATAGTTATGGTTTTACAAAGCCCTGTAAGTTTTGAATAATTTCTATCTTGCACTATTTTATTTCTAAGAGAATATGTACAAATACTTTTTCAGGATGAATGATTCAGTGTTAAAGATTTAAGTTGTAAAAGAAAATATTTAATTTCAGTGTTTATCAGAGTAATTCTAATTATCTGACTTAATTGGGTAGAAAATTTAGGTAAGAGGACTCAGATGAGCTAACTAACCTTCTGAGCTCACTGCTGAAGTAACAGGATCGGCAAGACTAAGAATCTGTTACTTTCACACAAATGAAAGTTCAGAGTAGTTAGTAACCAAGAAAACTACACCTACAACCACAAACACACATACAAAAACAATACATACACACAACTTACACCCATGGAGTAGTGCTTTGTGTCTGAGTGTAAACCAATCTTGGGTTTTTAAAATGAGAAACCAATATGATTTGGCCAGTAAAAATAACTTATGATGCATTAGAATGGTTGAGGGGTACATAGCAGTAGAATGTGGAAAAGAAAAACAAACATAGACTATATATTTAAATATATGTATGCATATGGTCTGAAATCATATAGGGTACTGCAAATGTGCAAATTTGTAGACACTTGGAAGCAGGACGAAGACATTATTTCTTTACTTTATGATTCCAGAAAGACAGTTACTATGAGATCAGTAAGTACAGGGGCTTCAGATCACCAGAGGTTGCAAAATTTCCTGGCCTCAGAACAGTGAGATAAAGAGTCTCACTAATAGGATTATTACTATCAACTCTGTGTAAAAATCCTCAAGCAGTGGCAATGCTGAAAGATTATATAATTAGAACAACACAGTGTGGTTTATGATACTGAGACTAGGGATTAAAACCTATTCTTCTTCCCTCCTCATTGTATACTGATAACTCATAATAAAGTAAATTCTTTCTGTCCATATTTATAAAGTGTTTTTATGTGTCAAGAATGGGGCAAACAAGGTTAATTAATATTTTCTGGTGAAAAAAATTGGATCATAATCTCTGATACTATTTTCTTCTTAAACATGAATAAAATTTAAAGATCAACAATTTTAATTAAGATATTAGTAGCACTTTGAGCCTCTCACTGCCCCTTACCACAAAAAAGCTATAACAGAAGACTACTTATCGCTTATAATTATTGCTATCATTATATTCTCACACTGGATCCTTTAGGACTGCAAGAGCACATACCATACATAAAATAAACAAGTATAATATCTACAATGCTCAAATTTTGTAAAAATAGGGAACAAATTTGTAGTAATTATACATTGACTTTAAAATTTCTCATTTAGGTAACTATTACATATATTCATTATTAAATATACATATACATATTTATACTATATAAATTATAATGATATATAATACATACTATATTAATTATACATATTAAGATTTCACATTTAATGTATATTTATAATTGATATTTTAATGCAGAAATTGTAAGTTAATTGTAAGAGATTTATATATATATAACTTCAAGGAGCAGATGAAACACAAAAATCCAAAGTTCCTGCGGGGTTTGCTTTGTGAAATCCTGGGTAAAGACACACTCATCATTACATATGAGAAAGACTTTAGTGTCAGCAATTTAGAGATATGGTCTTAAAAATAAACACCTAAAACTGTTCTTATGAAAAGTGTTTTCTTGGGAAAAATTTTAAAGTTGGTAAATGCTAAGGTAGCTTAGTAAGTTTTATTTTATATATGGAGGCAGCCCTCAAATTTAGGAAACACTGTGAGTTCAGTATTTGAAAAATAATGGTACTGTATGCAGCCATTCAATAAACAGTTAACAGCTGTGATGCTTAAATTTAAAAAAATATCAGTGAATACAGTGTTCTACATGAATTAAAAAAAATATTTTTGAGTGTTTGGTATCAATTTAAATTACTTATACCAAAATCATAGTATTAGGATTTCAGGATTTAAAAAATAGGATTAAGTTACAGTAGAAACATGCTACTTCGTGGTTATTTGGGCCATTTTAGTGAACATCCATGACTGGAATCCATCACTATGGTAAAAGCAGAGCTAGATATTTGCCTTCTGGGAATTCTGGTGAAGGCTCAGCCAATCTGAAGCACCTTCCTGGTGTTCATTTAGTATCAGTGTATCATACAGAAATGAGAACATCTTAAAATCTTACTTTGCGTATAGTGGCAACAGCAAGAACACTCTATATATACAAGAGTAGATGAAGCTAGTAGAAATTGAAAACTTTATTGGTGACATCATCTTTCCTGTGGTTCTAGCCAGCCAGCTTCCTTTGATTTCTGAACATTTTCAAGCTGAATTACCTGCATTCCCATTGATTCTATGCACTTCCCATTATCTGTCCATTAAAATCATTTTCTGCTCGAGCTATCCAAAGTAATTTTCTATTCTTTACCATCCAGAATGTTGACTACAGTCTACATGCAACACCCAAGTCTATGGTAGACAGAAATTGTCCCGGTTTTCTCTGAGGTAAATCTGTAATTAATGCTGTGATCTATGATTGTTTATTTTTTTGATTTCAATTATAGTTTGTTCACATTCTGAAAGAAAGCAATTTGTTATGTTTAATAAATATTTCTTGGAAGAAACAATGAAGTAAACATTTTATTGATAATTCAGTGAAGTTTGATGTTCAGCAAAAATTGTTTTGTTAATACTCTGGTTTCTCTTCAGATCGTATAAATCTTTCACCTTTTTTTTTTTTTTTTTTGAACATCCTGAAGCTACTAACAGGAAAGTATAGAAAGAATTAGCTCCAATAATGTAAAAATTGAGAAGTTGGTTGTTAATAGTGCAACAATGGTATGCAAATATATGCTTCATGATTTTCTAAGGATTATCATTTGTAATGATTGGAATTATTTTGCTAATAATTATTGTAATGAATCATGATGAACATTCAAATTAATTTTCCAAAGTAGTTATAATTTTCAAAGAGAATATCATCCAATATAGAATTTTGATAATTTCTAAGAGTGAAATGAAAACTTTTTACTACATAATTTATTTTCATTTTTTCATTTTGCAAACTCATAAAGTAAGCAGAAGAGTTTGAGAAAAAAAGTTATTTTAGAAAAAAAGCTTATAGGATTATTTGAAGAAACAAGAAAATGTGTTTACAAGAAAAATATACTACACATAATATGTTTGAAGCCTTCAGAAGCGCTTTATAAAAGAGACGCCAAAGACCATTTAAAATTAAGTCACTGTAGGATGGCTCATATTGTCAAGGGTAGAGAATTGATTTATAGACAAGTCATAAAACATATACTTCTTTGCATGGAAAAGTTTGAACTAAGACTTAGTAACTGTTTTATTTTACATTTTCAAAAATAATCTGACAATGTGTCCAGTAAAATTTGTAATTTGTTAGATAATACAGAGGATTGCCAGGAATATTTTAACTGGATTTGAGTGAACTCAATAAAATTGTACCTGAAATTTATTGTTAACAAATGTAAGATAATGCTTTTGAAAGTAGGCAATAATGTGTGGGTCCAGAAAGATTACTAGTTAACTGCCTACATCAAAGGCAGTTACCTGCTTGTAGAGGAAAGGAAAGAAATCTAAATCATGGCAGGCTGAGACATATATAAAGGCATGGCCTTTCCCAGTGAGGAAGTAGGGCACTGTTCTTGGAAAGTTGTCAACACTGAGCTTGAAATTACGGGAATAAACTAAATATAACAACTAGAACTTGGTTACAGCAGAGTAGTCAAATTAGAGGAGAAATGGGCCAATAATGGAGCAGGACTCCTGTGGATTCATTTGATTTTGATATGTGTATTTATTTCTTCTGCAATGGGAGCATTTTAATCTCTTTCTTATTAAATATTAGTTTCTGACATTGGAAGCCAACTGGATTCTCTAGTTCACCATCACTGATCCTAATAAAGAATGGACTTACGTAATAGAGAAAAATCACATGGATCAGTTTTCTCTATTTGAAATCTGTGTGTAACCTTAGGTCTTAGATGTATTAGGAAAATACAGTGAATTTTAAGAAGAACCACTGAAATGAAAAACGAGTATGGAAAGGAGACAATGATGCAAAAGTAATCTAAAATAGAGTGTCTTAGGAATAAGAGGCAGACTAATTTAATGAAATTGTAGCTGGTGCTGATAGAATGAATAGAGATACATCTATTAAATCCTAGAATCACTTACGCAAAAATTATACTTGCATCACTGGAGTCCAGACTTTTATTTTAAGTATTGTAAATGGTATGAGCTGAAGTAGAGTTTATCGAAGGCCTGGGAGTCTTAATCAGTTCCCTGAATACCATCAACAAGCAAATTGGGACATTAACTGAAGAGCTTGTATTTAATTTATGAATTACATTACTCTTAAAAAGTAGTACAATGTAAACAATGAGAAGAACCTTGCAGATTTTAAATAAATTAAAGGATACTATAGTTATTTCTATAATGAATTATTAAGGGAAGTTGTGTATATGACTTTGCAAACTGCCTTGACATTGTAAGGCGACATCACTAAGGGAAACTGTGTTTTCTCCACAAAACATTTTTCTCTGCTGATTATGCCACTTTTCATAGTTTGAGGCAATAAGAAATTTGTACTTACCTGTTCTTAAGCAAGTAACAATGTTGTCCTTGGTAATAGTTTTTCCTTCAGTTCTTTTGAACATGTGAGACAGTCATTTTCTATACTAATGGTCTCAAAGATATCTCAGTATTTTATCCACCCACTCATCTAATAAGTAGGTGTTATTTTTCATGTGAGTAGTTGACAGTTCAGAACAAATCCTTCCAAACAAATGCCAGAACTGTAGATCCACAAAACCAGTGTTGTCTGACCTTAATCTTAGCACAGAGTTCTGCAGTGTTTTCAATGTACACATTGTAATTGGTGATATCACTAGACCTGTTAGTGTGTACTATCTTAAGGACATGAATGTTATATAGATATGCTGAGGGTATATTTTCCTGTGATTTGTTTAAAAAGTTTAACAAAGCTGTAAGATAACTGAATGATGCTGAAAGTTTGTTGCTTTGAAGCAGTGTTTGAAAAAGTTGCCTTCGTCTAGAAAAACACTCATTTCAGTCTTTGCTTAGAGAGATGAACCATGTTTTCTTGATTTTCCTTAACAGCTATAATTTAAAACAGAGTTTCACTTAACAGTTTCAAGGTAATGTTTATACTTATATCCATTAATGACTTCTTAATTCTCTATAACCCACATCAAATTTTAAAAGGTTTAAAAATAAAGTTAGAACATAGTGTTACCCATTTGGTGCAAGCTGTTATTCTTTGAACTCATAGAATTGAAATAGCTTGAGAATTGACTGTCACGTTAACTTTCCTAGTATGTATAACCTGTGAATTGAACAAAGTCCTATCATCATTAAGAACAAGTGTTCATTTAAGTTTAGTAACTTTTTGTTTTTGGTGTTTTTTTTAAATAAAGAAATAATATATGTGCATCTAAATTCTAAGAGTGCTGCTGTTAGTGCTAAATAAGAAAATAATATTTTGTCGCAATTCCTAGTATTCTGAGAGTACATTTAGATCATATTCCTAATATTAGAACATACAATTTGAAATCAGTCTAGTTGCGTCCCTCTCGTAAACAGTTTTGAGAGAATGGAGAGTTGACCTTTGTAAAATTCTGTTACAGTTGTGGCATTCTTAAGTAATACTTCATGAAATTAGTAAAGTGTGCCATGCATTAACTTCATGTTTTGTAATGGTGAGTGGAGTCTAGAATTACCATGATTGCCAAGATCACAAGATCTAGTTTTTATGTTTTTTTGGCATGATAGCATCTGTCCTTTAGACTCGTTACTTGTCCTCTTCATTTAATCTAGAGAAGAATAGAGTCCTTGCTTTGAGTTTTCTGTTATGTGGCATTTGATTACTTTGGCATCATGCAAATTGATATGATTTCAGTGTATTGAGTATTCCTCATATGCCAGACCATGTGTGCTGGTTCTGTATTTTCTCCTTAACATTGAACTATTTATTGTACTTGACTTTGAAGTTCAGTTGTGCTTTTGGAAGCTGCCTGTTCTCAGTCTTTGCTGTGTGCTTTCTCAGATGTATCTCCATGCTCTACAGCCTGTGGCTATGTCCCAAACCATTGTGTTGTTTTTTTTATTTAGATCAAGCTTCATTCTTGAAAATGTAATTGTACTTGAGCAAAAGAAATGAAATTTCATTTTTCTCCATAGGTTTTAATTATTAAAAACTATCTTTGTAGTAGGCATTGGGAAGATACTTGTAATTTCATTAGTCATCTAATGGATTATTTAATGCTAATATTATCAGTAATAACAGTGGCAAGAAAGATGATCAGATCAAGACTAAATTAACTTTTCATGGCGGTAAACCCAGTGGTTTATATCACTTTGTACAACCTTTCACTCGCATACAGTGAATGTGCTTCTAAGTTGGAAAGATTTCATAGCATTTGTTTTATCTAGATAGTATATTTGCATAATGTCTGATATTAGCATTCATATTATATAAAACTTACATCTAGTTACATTTAAAAACAGTTCTTCACAGATGCAAGATTATAAAGCAAAATGTTTTTATTTGAACTGTATTCTTCTTGAAAGATTCATGAAAATATGACTGGTTTATTTTAATACTGTTCAGTTAAGATTATAAGATATACATTGAAAATTGTCATAATGACCTGATTTCTCCTTTGTTTGCCTTATAGCATTCTATCCATTACTTGATCAGAAAGTAAGTTTAATAATAATCTTTAATTTTGGTGTCAGAACTGTGTTGAAGTCTGCCTTTCCTGACATTACTTCTAAAGTTTTGTTTAATTCATCTGCAAAATGGGATGATAATTAAAAGTTTTGTTTTGTGTGTGTGTTTTTTAAAATAGTACTGAGATTGAATCCAGGAATTCTGAACTGAGACATGTCATTGGTCTTTTTTTTAATATGCCTGTCCTCCCTCTGCCTGCCTGTCTGTCTGTCTATCTATCTATCTTATCTATCTATCAATCTATCTATCTATATCTATCTTTTGAGACAGAGTGTTGTTAAATTGTTAAATGGCACAGGCTGGGATCAAATTGACAATCTTCCTGCATCAACATTATACAATCTTAATTTTAAAAAATGATGCAATCTTAGATATTGAATGATGTTAAGCATACAGTCTTTGATAAACATAGAAATATGTCATTGAAGTATACACATCATCTTTCCTCCAGCTAACAATTTGAAATCCCAAGAATTTTACTTTTCTTCATATTTCATACAATGTTGAAGTATTTATGATTCCTGGGTTGCCACATGTAAAAAAAAAAAGCACTTATTAACTCTTTATGCTTCATGAAGCAAAAAGGAGTATTTCATTTGTGAGTTTCTCTTATACTGAGGACATTAAATTTATCTCTTTTATCTTTGTGACCTTAACAATGGTAAGCATTCAAGAATTCTTCACTAAGAAAGTTTATTTAGTTTTCTCCACTGTAATAGACCAGTGATGGCAAACCTTGTAGAGACCAGGTGCCCAAACTACAACCCCAAACCCACTTACTTATTGCCTGACACTACTTCTCCTGTCTGAGCATTCCCATGGCCCCTATGTGTGCCTTTGTCCAATGCTCAGTGGCTGGGATGATGCTGGGGCAATTTGACTCATACACCAACAGAGGGCTCTGCATGCCATAGCTTCACTATCACTGAAATACACCTTATTCTTTTGTTTTTTCCTTGTACTCCATTTCAGATCTAGGGACACTGGGCTACTGAATTAGCTCCTAGCTTTTTTTTTCCTTTTTGTTTTGCGGATTGAACGAAGGACCTTTGTACTGAGTACATTCCAGGCTTTGAAACACACACATGTGTACACACACACCCCTGTGTTTGTTTTTGATTTTGAGACAGTTTCTCACTAAATTGTGTTGTCCAGGCTAGGCTTCACCTTGTAATCCTCCTACCTCAACCTCCCAGAGGGCTGGTGAGATTACAGGCACTCACCAATGCATGAGACAGCATATCTACCTGTGATTAGATTCTCAACTTTTAACATAGTGCCTAGTTGGCATGAATGAATACATTTATTTTCAAACACTTTGTTAATAACCAACTCTTAACACTGTTTGGTGCTCAAGATTGTCAAAGGAAAATGAAAACATTGCCTTCTGTCAGAGGTCTTCAGTATAGAGGAAGATACAGATGAACATGTATGTGTCATAAAAATTAAATTATTAGCTTTCTACTAACTTAACACAGAGGTATCGTGTAAGAAATTGTAAAAATCAGAATCACAGGCATAATATTTAATAAAGCTCAGAGAAGAAATATTTTTTAAAAATGAGAAATTTTGCTTTACACACAAATGGGCTACTACATTGGGGACTTGAAGAAGGAAAGATCATAAAGTATCAGAGAAGCTAGAAGTATTCATGGGTAATTATATAAGAGTCTGGAAACTCACTAAGATTTTGTCTAGATGTAAAGTATTCTGAAATGTGACCAAAATACTTTTTTACATTAGGCAATACAAATATAATAAAAATAGTAAGGGTTTAACAAAGTTTGTGTATGTTAGAATTACCCAATGGTATATTGCGGTAGCTAAGGGAAATTGAAAATGAATAAATACAGTATTGAATTGAGTTAAGCTCTAGGTTAAAATGGCAGCTAAACTAAAAATGAGAGAAAAAAAATAAAGCAATTGAGTTAAAGAAAATGACCTAACTAAACTCAAGTTTTTAAATCTGGGTAAAGAAATGAATGGAGATACTAAAAATAGGTACTGAAAAAAGGAAGAGCAAAGGTTGATTTCTACATATGAAATTTGAGAGTGACAGGCAGAAAGTTACATGAAAATGTCTCAGAGAATAAAGAAGCTACTTAAACTGTTATGTAAAATAATTTCCTTGTTCTGCTTACCATATCAAATGCATCTACTTATTCACAGGGTTTTTTCAGCCTCTTTAATCCTGCCTATTTTTTTACCTAGGAAATCTTTATGTTGTAAATTTTATTTAATCGTCACCAAGTTTCATTTTTCTAAACTGTTTTATAATTCCACTTACATCAAGAAGAGTGAGATGTTATACAATCACTTTAAATGTAAAATTATCTATTTGAGAAAGATGTAAAATTTCCTTTCCTTCAAGACAGGTATGAGAATTCTTCCCTATGTAGTTCATGTTGTTGTAAGGATCAGAAAAAATGATGAATATGAAAGCACTTTGAAAACGAAAATCCTTTATAAATGCAAGCTATCATCATTATGATTATATTGTGCCCTCTCTATGAACCTAAAACAATTTTCAATTTTCATTTATCATGTTGCTCTTCTAACTCCTGTAGAGCATGTCCCGCAAGATTTTTATCATAGGTCTCTATTTTAATCAACGACAAATGCATTTTCATGAAAGCATAATATTGTTTCTATTATAGATATTCTTTGAACTCTGGATGAAGCTAATACACATTTCAAGGACCATTATACTTTGGAGGGGTTTTTCCTATCTCTTTCATTTCAGAGCTGCCTTTCCCCCATGTTATATGGGTGCAATTAAATTATTTCATTACATAAAGTACCATATAAAAACTTAACTGTAATTCTTATCTTACTTTTTCTTTACTTCATCTTTTCTGTGAGATTCCCTGATAACTATTACCCATGAGTTTAATGCTCTGGCACCTGTCTGTCTTAGAAAGCAAACTAAGCATTGAAGATGTTATAAGGGAGAAGATGTTATGTCAGCCTCACTATTTAGTGTAGCTTGAAATTATGAATTGGTACCAACCAGAGTCAAAAGCTGTTAAGTCAAACAAAGTTTTAATTATTATTAAAATTTTTCTGTGCCTCTACTTCCTATTTCTGCACAGAATTCACTACCTCAGTACTTGCTGTGGTCCTTATAGTTGCTGGCACACAACAATAAGAGTGGTCTTATTTTGCTGGTAAGTACATCTTTCATTATCACTTTTCCCTCCACATCTTCTTTGCTTATGCTCAAGAAAAACAACAACAACAAATGTTAGTTCCCTAAGGGTGCAGTATATATTAGAGCATGTTGCATGTATATAAGTAATTGCAAGCCCTGCTAAAAGTTTGTAAAATCATTTCTCTAAGGAAAAATGTACCAAATTTAATTGTTACATTAGATTACTCTTAATTTCCAAATCTCTAAAAAATAAAAACCTTGCCAGTTAGAATATGTCTTAGTTACTTTTGCTGCTGAAACAAAATACTCAATGTTCAGAGTTAAAAGGAGAAAGGTTTATTTAGCTCACAGTTGGTAAAGGTTTGAGTCCTTAATCAGCTGGCTTCAAGGCAGGATGGCAGATGGCAGAAGGACAGCCATTCATAAAGGCACAAGCAGCAACATAGCAAAAGCAACAACATAGACAAGCCTCTTCATGTCTCTTATATTGTATACAGTCTACTGTAATTAGGGCAATGCCAAATCACTCTAATCAGTAGCCCGATCTAGCAATCACCCATCTTCACCTCCAGCACCCCTAATCCCAGCATTGCACTACAAATCAATCACACACTCTAGATTCAGCCACTGCCAAAAGCAAAAACAACCTCCTTGACTACATGAGGCTTTGGTGGTGGGTGGGGGGTTTCATCTAGACACAAATAGTAACAGAATATTAAATACAAGCTTTTAAGAGCTATCATATGTATTGGTTTGGGGATTTCAGTTATGTGACATTTTAAAGAAGTCATTTAAAAGTCTGATCATAAGGGGAAAAATAGAATGGAGATGAACCTTAGCCTTTATTCTTACTTCATCTAATCTGTGAGGAAGATATTTAGAACTAAAAGAACAAGGACTGTGACTCTGTTTATCCACTTTGGGTGCTCAGTTCTGAAGAGATTTTTCCTGACTTCCTGAGTCCTGTGAAGAATTAGCAGATTGTTACAGACGATTGCATAATTTCTCTCTTCATTCATTGTGGACTTTTATGTCCTTTCTCAAGATTGACTCCTTTTGTTCTCAGGACTTGTTGGAACACTTATTGAAGTTCTGAAGTTCTGTGGCCTCTTAAGTCTTTCTAGAGGCACCTGTCTGAGTTACCTTCAGTATTAGGGAAATCTCAGGCTTCCCATACACCACGCAGCCTAAAATGGTCTGTGGTGGTCTTGAGTTTGACTACTCATTTTCTCATCTAATTTTGTGGGCCAATTCTTTTATGCTTCATATTTAATAGGAAGTGGTCAGGAGTTGATGTCAGGACCCAGAGGCCAAAGTTGCCTTTAGGTCAGTCTGCCACCTCTCAAGAACCCTCATTATATTTCACCCTGATAATACCCTCTTTTTTCTCTTTTACTTGGCTCTCATACAAAGGGATACAAGCATCCACTTAGATAAGAGGGCCATCTTGTCAGATCTGAGTCTTTTATGATACTTGGATTAGGTCAGTATGTCACTGCAGATTTGTAGACAGAAAGGAAACACTACAGTTGGGAATTTGCTGTAATTGCCAGAAGCATCAAACCTGTAATTACTATTGCCACTCTGGGAACTTCAAGTGAAGCCTGCATCATTAGCCTTTGCTCTTATCTGTCCTGACTTTCCTAGCATATTTTTCTACTTTCTATTTAGTTAGAATTTATATTAGTAATAGAAAATTTAAAAACCAACTCCAGGTTTTTAGACTAGTATAAAAATATTTGTAAAATCGATTTGATGTCTAACATGAGTCAATGTACAGAGAAAAAATTTTGTTTCATGGTAATAGAATTGTCAGTTTTAACAAAAATCAAGGGAATTTAACTTTGACATTTTCAGTATTGAGCTTGTAGCACTTCACACTCAACATTTCAATATAGCTTCACAGGGTGTGTGCAACTTCGTTCCATGTAAGGGTATGGTAACTAAAGGATTACTGATGAGGACTCTGGAGGTCAACGAGTTTAGAGATTTGCCTAGTTGAGCAACTGGGAACTGTCAGACTTTGATACTTTTGAGTCCTGTAGTGTGAACTGTAACTTGTTCTGATCATTTTTTTCCCTGAAATTCATCCCTTGGTTACCATTTTTTTCAAGAGACTACTGAAAAGAATTGTAAGCAATTTTGTTGTATCACTTCACTCTGCCTCCTCACTCTAGCCATTCTAAACCTCTTACAGAACCATCATCTGGAGTGCTACACCTCTGTTTCTCCTGAATAACTGGTTCCTGTTGACAGAATTCTCTGAAAAAACCTACGTATGGTTGGGATTGTCTTCAAACAGCATGCTGTACAATCTGTATGTTAGATACTCTATACCATTGCTGTTATTTATCTGTTGGTTTCCTTAGAGCAAACTTCTGAGCGTAGAGGCTACTTTAAAACTTTTTCCCCCTTTTTTCTATGAAACAAATATAGTTGAGACCTTATAGGTTTTTGGAAGAATTAGAGGTAATATATGTAAATAAAGTAACTAAAAGTATCAGAAATAGGGTAATAAAACTAGCAATAACTGATTTATTAAAATCATTTTCTATGTGCCAGCTACTATGTTAGGCATTTACTGTGCATTGTTTGTAATCTTTATGTAATGATCTTATTGAATGGTCTAAAAGCACTTTTAATTTTCTCTTCAGTTGTGTTATCTGGTATGACATATGTTATATGTATGTTGCAATATGATGTGTGTTAGGTAGGCACCATAAATGTTCAAATCTTTAGTTATAAACACAATTTAATATTGCATCTTGTGGTTATTTTCAGTTAATTCAAGTAAAATTCAAAGTCATTCCTTTTCTAACCTGGGTCTGACTCCTAGTCCGAGCTCTGCAGTGAAGAATAGTGTTTTTGCTAAATTGTACTTTTGCAGTCTCTCTCAGCTCAGTCTTCGGTAGGAGCTGGCTGCCGTATGGGGTATGTTTGCAGACTTTTCAGAGTCCTGTCCCTCCCTCATCATTCCTCAAGGAGGCAGTTGGAGAACTTCCTTCTGCTGGAGTTCATTTACATGGGCTAGGAGTTCTTTTCAGTAGGATCTCATACAAGTTGTAGATTGCTTTCTATGGGATGAATGGAGCCACAGGACATCAGACATTCATGTCATACTAGAAAGGGAATGTAGATCTACTCTGTCCTATGTCTTTTCTCCTTTCTGTATGCTCTTTGAACCTGCTCCAGCCAACATCCTGCCATCTGACATCCCCACAACGGAGGAAACTCACCTTTTTCAATGTTCACATGTTCCCCCAAGCTCTAGGGCCCATATGTCATCTTGTGTTTGTATCTTATCATAATGGTCATATGGAGAATGGCCTGCAGATTTCTGCCGCTGGGGGATCCAGCTCCCTTGCTTATATACTTGGAGCTTCTGTGAGAGACAGGAGGGAAGTGAAAATCCTTTCCCTTGCCTTGGATATTTGCTTCAATGTGTGTCATAATTCTGCTTTTGAAAGGCCAGATGAGGAACTAGTTTGACTTTTTATTAGACTACCCTGGGGAAAGTGCCTACCAACTTCTCTTTGGATTCTTTCGTTTATTCTCATTATTAGGGTTTTGGAAGAACTAGTTGAAATAATAGGAAAAGTCCCATATCATATCTGATTTCATTTAAAGTAGCTGCTGACCTCAAATGAATAGTGACAACAGAAGTCGTATTTTCTATAATCACAAAATTTACCTAGTATAAAATAAACACAGTTTGGATATAGATTATTCTTATTTGAAATTTATTCTTCTGTTCACTATACTCCCAAGTATGATTGCTGAGCTGTAAATGATTACCGTAATGTGTTGGTAAGTTGAATTAGACAGTAATACACTCTTTAGGATTTAGTCAAAAATTGGAATTTACAAAAGAAAGTGGAACTTTGATGTGGTAGGCATATTAAATCTATCCAGCTTATTTGACTCCTGCACTTGGGTTAGTAACCATCAATCTTTTTCTTACTAAATTTTTAAAAAAGTATTGCATTTTAAAATAACCAAAAAGCAAACAAACAAACAGAAAACAAAACAAGGCTAGACTAATCAGGGCCTGGCTCATTGTGAGAAGTCAATAAGTATTTGTTAAATAAAACTGCAGGAATTCAAGTTACATGCTGCTGCTGCCCCTGCTGAGTTTTGCCTGATACTTGTATTGTGTAGTTCTCAATGTTATTTGAGCATCAATCATTAACCCTTACATCCAAGGAAATGTCCCTAGAATTTTTATGGGATGACTGTATTCCTCTTACATGCAAATAGAAGTAGCAGACTTTGCAAGCAGGCTGATTGTCTGCAAGTTGAAAATTTAATCAGCAAGAATCAATTTCAAAATGCCAAGTTGTAGCAAAAGCTAGAGAATTCCTACTTCATATGTTAAATTATTTTCTGCTTCACAATGACCACTGCCGAATAGTTAAATATAGCCCAATAAAGTTCTTATCTTTCTCTCTCTGCTCAGAGGGGAAAATAAACCGGATAAATCATAGGGGTTGTTGAAGTTTTAGAAACGGTATTTTTTGCCAGGTCAATGCAGTAAAGATCACTTAGAAAAAAACTACAAATATTTTGTCATTTAATTATAAATTATTTATTTTTAGATTATATCCATTAAATGGATTTCATATAAAATTCTGAGTGAAAAATAAATTTTAAATTCACTCACAGTTGGTTAGTATGGACTAATATATTTTATAATATGTGCATTTGCAGCACAAATTGAACATTTGAAAACATCTTCGTATTTGGAAGGCTAAAATGTATAAGGGTATTGTGAGAGGAAGCTGCTCAGTCCGAAAGAAATGAGGACGGAACTTGAGAGACTTAAGCCTTTTCAGGAGATGAAAATGCTTTCTGTCTCTAGTTGTGGCGTGGATATGCAGTTGTTAAAAGTTATCAAAACCTTCTCTTACATCATGAGTCATTTTACTATGTGCAGTGTCCCTTAGTAGAGCTGAAGAGGGAACTTTATTAATGAGTTTAGGCTTTTTTATGTATTATATCTTTATTCATATGAAGTTGGTAAGGTTGTGGTAAACATATGTTCTGTATGCAGTAACACTAAAATCTAAAGTTTCAAATGATTTAAAATACAAATCTTTATTGATTCACTCAGTCAATTGGTATTAGTTGTTTCTGTGTTTCAAGAGCAGAGCTATTTATTTGCTCAGTAGATGAAGTCAAATAAGGCATAGTTTCGCATTGAGGAAATGGAATGTGTCACCAATTGCCTATTACAAATTTCCTAAAGGTTCAGAGGCTTAAATCAGAATACATTTATCGTTTCATTGTTTGTGTGATTCAGGGATCCAGGCACTAATTTTAGTTGTCTCTTAAGGTTGTAACCAGCATGTTAGACCAGAATCTTAGTTGAGATCTCCACTTGTAAAGGATCTCCTTCCCAGGTCGCTTAGACAGGTGGTCGTAGAATTCAGTGAGTCAAGCTCTGTTGAATCAAAGATTTCAGTTCTTTACTGGCTGTTGACCAGAACTTTCCCTCCCCAATACTGGAAGTTACTCTCTCCAGTAGGACCCCTCCATCAGCAAGTACACAATGAGAAGGCAGCAGAGAAGTTCAGCTACAAAAATTAAGTCACAGTCTTTTGTAAACCAGTCATACCAATGACATCTTTTCAACATTGCTATCTACTGTTGATTAGAACCAACTTAAGAGAAGGGAGTTAACAAAGATTTCAGTTGTGGGAGAGGAATCACTGATGCGTCACTTAAAGGCTGCTGACCACAGGAGGCCTAGCTGATTGTACTGACTGTCCAGGTTTAATTTGTAAAGAAGCCATGCAGGAACTGCTTTCATCGTTTTTCTTATTCAGAGTAGTGTGTAAGAGTGGAAGCTTTTTTAATGTATCTTTTCCACTTAGCCATATATCTAGTACTTTATTAAACTCTCTTAAGAATCCGGTCTTTCCATAAAGAGGCACATATCTGTAATGTTACTATGAAAATTAAACACAATAGTAAGTGTACATTTCTGAGCATGGGGACTAACAGTAAACACTAAAACAGTGTTAATTATTTTGTTATATTTGGACAGATCTTACTCTTGAACTTACATCTGTCCAGATCTTTGAAACTTTTTGCTAAACTTAGTTGAAAAATTACAGTGTACTAATTACTCCATATTACCTGTCAGATGTTCTCACTGGCTGTAATTATCTGCTGATGAAAACATATTTGTTAGATTAAATATACTGTCTCTGAACTCATTACACAAATCTAAATAATGTCAGAAATAGTTTAATGAATTGAAAAGGGATCAGTATTGAAAATATGTTGTGTTTCTTGAATTATTTTAAGCGATTTTTAATTAGTTTAAGATATTCATGACTCAAATGCAAAATGATAGTTTACCAGGATTCTAATGTGAGGTAGTAAAATGATTAAACTTTCTGTTTACTTCCATTGAGATCATTCAGAACAGTTGTGAAACTAGAAGCAAAATATAGGGGTACAATGAAAACAATGAAAATCATGAATGCCAAACACAGGCAAGAAATGGAATTAATGAAACAGTTCCAAACAGAAAAGCAACAGATTAGAAACTCCACTGAAAGTATACATAGCAGATTGAATGAAAGTGAGGATAGAATATCAGATCTAGACGCTAGCAACATGATTATCAAACAGGAAAAGAAAAACATGTTCAAAATCACAAGAGGACATGAAAAATCAGTCTAAATGTTACAATATGAAATAAACAACAATGTAAGATTGACTGGAATCTGGGAGAAAGCTGTAAGCAACCAAAAGCCATTACAAGTCCTCACAGAAATAATGGCAGAAAACTTCCCAAATATGAATAAAGAACTGGACATACAAATAAATGAAGTATATAGTACTCTAAATAGCCTTAAAATACATGTACATCAAGGCATATAATCAAGATTCCAGAAATTCAGCACAAGGAAAAAATATTAAAAGCAGCTAAAGAAACATAAAACCTTTAAAGGAAAGCCCATCAGAATCACAAGAGATTTCTCAACACAAACCTTCAAATCAAGGAGCTCTTGGAGTTAGGTATTTCAAGGCCTAAAGAAAACAAATCTTCAAACCAGATTGATGTAACCTGTAAACTAGCTCTCAGAATTGATGCAAAAATAGGATACTTCCTGACAAAGAACAACTAAAGAAATTCATGACCACAAAACCAGCTCTACAGAATGCTCTGAAGAACACACTAGAAAGTGATACAAAGACCACAAACACGGCACCAATAGAAAGAAGCCAGTATGCAGGGCAAGCAATTAAATAAAGGAGAAAGAACAAACAATAGGGAAACAACATGAAAAAAGAAAAAAATACATATCAATTATAACCATCAACATAAATGGTCTCAATTCACTAATCAAAAGAAACAGACTGGCAGAATGCATCAAGAAATAAGGTCCAACAATATGCTGCATTCAAGAAACACACTTAACCTAAAAAGAAATTCATAGACTAAAAATCAAAGGATGCTCAGATCTATTTCTTTGCCAGTACCATGCTGATTTTATCACTGTGGCTTTGTAGTACAGTTTCAAGTCAGGAATTGAGATGTCTCTGGCCTTGCCTTTGTTGCCCAGAATTACTTTTGCTATTCTAGGTTTCTTCTGTTTCCAAATGAATTTTAGGAGTGTTTTCTCTAGATCTGTGAGGTATGTCAATGGTATTTTGATTGGGATTGCATTAAATCTGTATAACAGTTTTGGGAGCATGACCGTTTTCACAGTGTTGGTTCTTCCTAGCCAAGAGCAAGAAATACTCTTCATTTTCTAATATCCTCTTAAACTCCTTTTTTAGCATAGCATAATCTTCAGCATATAGGTCTTTTACATTCTTAGTTAGATTGATTCCTAACTATGTCATTTTTTTACATGCTATTGTGAAAGGCAATATTTCTATGATTTTTCTCTTGGTGAGTTTTTTGTTTGTGTACAGGAATTCTATTGATTTTTGAGTGCTTACTTTGTATCCAGATACAGTGCTGAATTTATTACCTCTAGTAGTCTTTTAATGGGGCTTTTTTGGGGTCTTCTATATAGAGTATCATATCATCTGCAAATAGTAACAATTTATCTTATTTCTTTCCTATTTTTATTCTTTGTTTTCTCTCTCTTGTCTGATTGCCCTGGCTAATATTTCCAGAACTATATTGAATAGGAGTGGTGATAGTGGACATCCTTGTCTTGGTCCTGATTTTAGAGTGATAGCTTTCATTTTTTGTCCATTTAATATAATGTTGGCTGCTGGTTTGTCAGAGATGGCTTTTATAAGATTAAGGTAGACACAGTTTTTGAAGGGTTTTTATTATGAACATGTGTTGGACTTTATCAAAAGCTTTTTCTGCATCTATTGAGATGACCATGTAGTTTTTGTTTTTGGTTCTGTTGAAGTGTATTACATTTCTTGATTTGCATATGTTAAGCAATCCTTGCATTCCTGGAATGAATCCCCCTTGGTCATGATGTACAATCTTCTTGATGATTTGCTGCATTCTATTTGTCAGTATTACATCAATGTTCATTAGTAAGATTGGCCTTTTTGGTTGGGTCTTTCGCTGGTTTTGGTATCAGAGTAATATCTGCCTCCAGGAATGAGTTAGGGAGGATTGCTTCCTTTTCAATTTCATTGAAGAGTTTGAGGAGTATTGGCATCAAATCTTCTCTAAATTTCTTGTAGAATTCAGCCACGAATATATCAGGACCTGGGCTTTTCTTTGTTGGTGAGTTTTAAATTACGTTTTCAATTTCAATAGCCGATACTGGGTTATTCAAAATTGCTATATCTTCTTGGTTGAGCTTTGGTAGTTCATATGTTTCTAGAAATCTGTCCATTTCCTCTGTGTTTTCCACTCTATGTGAGTAAAGATTTTCAAAGTAGGTACTTGTGATCTCTTTTGAATTCCATGTGATCTATAGTAAGTTCCCTCTTTTCAGTCCTTACTGTGTGAATTTGGGTTTTTTCTTTCTTTTTTTGATAAAGTTAGCTAGAGGTTTATCAATTTTGTTTATTCTCTCAAAAAAACAGCTTTTGTGATTCATTAATTTTTGTATTTTTTTTTTTTTTTTTGGTACCGGGGATCGAACTCATGACCTTGCACTTGCCAGGAAGGCGCTTAAGCCACTGAGCTAAATCCCCGGCCCCAATTTTTGTATTTTGTTTTTTAGTTTCAATTACATTGATTTCTGCTCTAATCTTTACAATTTCCTCTCTTCTATGAGCGTTGGGTTTAACTTGCTGTTCTTTTTCTAGAAGCTTGAGATGAAGCATTAGGTTATTTGTGCTCATTCTGTTTTCTTGATCTAACAATTTATTGCTATATATTTCCCTCTTAAGACCGCTCTCATTGCATCCCATAGATTGCAGTATGTTGTTTCCGCATTTTCATTGAATTGTGTGTATTACTTTATATCTTCTTTAATTTCATCTGTAGTCCACTGGAGATTATTTAATTTCCACAAATTTATGCAGGTTTTGCGATATCTTTTGCCACTAATTTCCAGTTTCAGTGTGCTATGGTCAGATATTATGCATGGAATAATTTCAGTACCTTTCATTTACTTAAGAATGTTTTATGGGATATGTATGGACTATTTAGGAGAATATCCCATGTGCAGCTGAGAAGAATGTGTATTGTGATGTGTTTGGGTGAAACACTCTGTAAACATCCACTAAGTCCAATTGCTCACAGGTATGATTCAGTTCTATTATTTCTTTGCTGACTTTTTGTGTAGTTGATCTATCTCTTTGAGATAATAGGGTGTTAAAGTCCCCTGTTATTATTGTGTTCTTGTGTATTTGGTTTTTCATGTCCATTAGTATTTGTCTTATATAGTTGGGTGTTCCTGTATTTAGTGCATATATATTAATAATTGTTAGTTCTTTCTCTTGAATTTTTTCCACTACCAAATATGTAGTGACCTTCTTTATCTCTTTTAATAATTCTTTGAAGTTCACATTGTCTGCAAATAGAATAGTTACCTCTGGTTCCTGTTGCATGGAATACTGTTTTCCATCCTTTGACTTTTAACCTATGAGTTTCCCTTGGGTCAGATGTGTTTCTTGTATTCAGCATATTGTGGGATCATGTTTCTTAATCCCATCTGTCAACCTATTTCTTTTGATAAGTGAATTGAGACCACTTACATTTATGGATATAACTGATACATACTGGCTTGACTTTGCCATGTTGTGTTCCAGTTGTTTGCTTTCTGTTTTTCCCCTCATTTAATTGCTTGTCCAACCTGGTGGTTTCTTTATGTTGTTTTTCTGGGGATTGTGGTCAGTTTTGTCTCTGTCTAGTGTGTCTTTCAGTACTTTTTCTAGGGTTAGTTTGATGGACACGAATTTCTTCAGTTGTTCTTTGTCATGAAGTATCTTGCTTCTCCATTAAATTTGAATGAAAGTTTTACTGGGTACATCATTCCAGGTTGAAAGTTGTTTTCTTTCAGGGTTTGAAATACTTCACTCCAAGCTTATCTTGACTTTAGGGTCAATGGGTTAGAAGATGCAAACACTCCGAAGACACTCAACCACCTGATATTTTACAAAGAGGCTAAACATGTTCACTGGAAGAAGGATAGCCTCTTTAATAAATTTTGTTGAAAAAATTGGCTCTCCACACGCCGAAGACAAACTAGACCCATGCCTATCATCATGTACAAAAGTAAAATCTAAATGGATCAAATATCTAAATATTAAAACTGAAAAACTAAATCTACTGGAAAACAAAGTAGATAGAAATCTTGGAGACATAGGGTAGGCAGAGAATTTATGAACAAAACACAAACTGCATGGAAACAATTCAAAGAATGAACAACTGGGATGTCATATTATTGAAAAGTTTTTGCACTTCAAAAGAAATCATCAATAGAGTGAAAAGAAAACCCACAGAATGGGACAGAATTTTTAGCCAGCAGTCCCTCAGACAAAGTACTTATATCCAGAACATATACAGAATTGAAAAACAAGTCCCCCAAATTCAAAGACCCTCTTCAAAAATGGGCATCTGAGATGAAAACACAGTTCTCGCATGAAGATACACAAATGGCAAATAAATACATGAAGGAATGTCCACCATCACTGGTCATTCAAGAAATGCAAATTAAAACAACATTGAGATTTCATCTCACTCCAGAAAGAATAGTTGCCATCAAGAAATCAACTGATAACAAATGTTTTTGAGGCTGCTGGGGGGAAAAAGGAACACTGCTCTACCATTGGTAGTAGTGTAGACTGGCTTATCCAGTATGGAAATCAGTATGGAGATTTCTCAAAAGACTAGAATTGAAAGTTCCATTCAGTCCAGCTATTCCCCTCCTGTGTATTTTCCCAGAAAAACCGAAAAGGTCATGTCACAGTGATATATGTGCACCCATATTCATAGCATCACAATTAGTAATAGCTAAATCTTGGAAACAACCAAAATGGCCATTAACTGCAGAGTGGTTGAAAAAGATGTGGTATTTTTATACAATGGAATATTATTCAGCGATAAAAAGGATGATCTTGAATCCTTCATATGTAAATGGAGGCAACTTGAGACTATCCTCATAAGTGAAATGAATAAGAATCATATTTATAAATATCACATTGTTTCTCCAGAGAAAAAAGTAGTAAGAACTGTAAGAGTAATAAAACCCAAAATATGTAATTGCTATTGTAAAAAGGAGAGGAAAAGAAAGTGTTCTAAAGGATATAACTGCATGTATGTTTAAGTGTGCAAGGTAGATAACCATATTACTAAGTTTTTTGGCTCATTCAACAGAACTGTTTGCAATATCACTGTTTGAATGTCTACTTTGTATCCTTTACTTTTGTAACTTGAACAACTATTTGTAAGATGACATTATGTAATTTATCAACTAGTGATTTCTTACTGTTTTTTTTGAAATTCTGTGTTATTTCTACCCTTTTACTGTTTTGCTATTTTTTCTCCTTAAATAAAATTTAAAAAAAATCAAAGGATGGAGAACAATTCTCCATGTTATAGAAACCCAGAAAAAGCATGGGTCACTATTCTATTTTTAAACAATGCAAACTTTAATGCAATGCAAAACTAATCCAAAAAAAAAAAAACTAATCCAATGCAAACTAATCCAATGCAAACTTTAATGCAATGCAAAACTAATCCAAAAAAAAAAAAAATAATGTCACTGCATACTGAAGGTAATACGCTTAAGAAGAAGAATAAGAATCGTAAATATTTATGCACCAAACTCTTACTCACCTAATTACATAAATCAATATTAATAAACATGAACAACCAAATAAGCACTAATGTAATAGTGTGCAATCTTAATGTGCTACTCTCATAAATAGATCACCTAGACAAAAATAAATCAACAAAGAAATATTAGAACCAAACCTGTGAAGAAATGGACTTGGTAGATGTCTAAAGAGTCTTCCACACCAACATCAAGATATACATTCTTCTCAGCTGTACATGTGACATTCTCCAAAATGGACCATATGTTAGCTGACAAAACATTTTTAATGTAGAGGAATTGAAATCATCTGATGCATACTATCTGAACATAGCATAATGAAAATGGAAATTAATGAAAAAATCACAAAAATTACATAAACACATGGAAATTAAACAATACCTTTCTGAGCAAGTAATTCTTCACAGAAGAAATTAAAGACAAAGTTAAATAATATATACAATTTAATGATAATGCCAATACGATATCTCCAAACTAATGGGACATAATGAATGTAGTCCTACAAGGCAATTTATAGCAATGAACTCACACATGAGGAAAACAGAATGAGCTCAAATAACCTAATGTTGAACTTCAAGGTTCTAGAAAAGGAGTAAATTGAACCTAAAGCTCCTATGAAGAAGGAAAATATAAAGAACAGAAATTAACACAACGGAGACTAAGCAAACAATACAAAAAAAAGTCAATGAGTCAAAATTTGGTTCTTTGAAAAAATAAAACTGATACATCATTAGCCAGTGTTATATAAAAGAAGAAACACAAATTCAGGCAATAAGGAATGAAAAGGGAGAAATCACAATGGGTCCCACAGAAATCCAGATCATCAATGTCAATTCTTCCTATGAGAACCCATATTCTAATAAGATGGAAAACACAGAAGAAATGGATAGACACAATTGAAATGCTGAAAGTCAACCTAGATGTTATAAAAATTCAGCCAGTATCATCCAGTGAGTAATATCAGTCCATGAGTAATAAGTAATTGACCAACAAAGAAAAACCAAGGCTGTGATGGATTCACTGTTGAATTATACAAGAAATTTAGAGAAAAAATAATGCCACTGATAATGAAACTTCTTAAAGAAATTGAAAGAGAAGTAGTACTTTTAAAATCATTCCTGAAAGCAAGTATATCACACTGATTTTAAAAGCAGAGAACAGTGTTACCAAAAAAGAAATCCAGAGGCCAATCTGTCTGATGAACATAGATGCAAAACATCCTTAATAAGATATACTGCCAAACAGTGCAGAAAATCATCAAGATTTTACATCATGAATGAGAAAGATTCATCCCTTGGATGCACGGTTGGTTCAGCATATGAAAATCAATAAATACAATGCACCATATTAACAGAACCAAAGAAAAAAATCACATGATCATCTCAATAGATGTAGAAAAAGTATTTGACAAAGTTCAACACCAATTCATGTTAAATCCCTGTAGAAAATTCGAACATGATTTTTACCTCAATCCTATAGAAGCCATGTATGACAGACCAATAGCTACCATATTAAATGTTCAAACACTAAAAGCTTTGTCTGTAAAATCAGGAGCCAGAGACGAACGTCTATTATCACCACTCCTGTTTAATAGTTCTGTAAATATTATTCAGGGCAATTCTATAAGAGAAAAATAAAAGAAATAAAGATAGGAAAAGAAGTTAAATTATCATTATAGATAACATACTTCTTTACATATAAGATCCTAAAAGCTCCACCAAACTAATTTTAGATTGAATATCCAAATTCAGTAGTTTAGTGGGATGCAAATTAAACATTCAAAAATCTATAGTATTCCTATACACAAGCAACAAACTCACAGAGAGATAAATTATGGAAAGCACACCCTTCACAATGACATCTAAAAACGTGAAATATGTATTATGTTAACAAAGGATGTAAAAGATCGCTACAATGAAAATTACATTACCCTAAAAAATGATATTAAAGAGGATATTAGAAAATGGAAAGATGTCCCTTGCCTTTGGATAGGAAATGAAAATGGCATACTCCCAGAACTAAAATAGTGAAAATGGCCTTACTCATGGAACTGTTACACAAATTGAGTACAATCCTAACCAAATATCACCATCATATCTCACAGATCTAGAGAAAACAACCCTAAAATTCATTTGGAATCAGAAGAGACCTAGAATAGCAAAAGCTATTCTGGGCAACAAAGGCAAGCCAGGGGATATCACAATGCCAGACCTGAAACTATACTACAAAGGTACTGTGATAAAATCAGTGTGATTTTGGTAGATGATACAGGCCTGAGGATAAACGAAACAGAATGAAGATGCAGATGAACCCCAAACACACTCAGCTACCCATCTTTGACAAAGGAGCCAAACATGTTCACTGGAAGATAGATTGTCTCTTTAATGATGCTGGAGAAACTGGCTTTGCATATGCTAAAGACTAAAACTAGACCCATGTCTATCACCATGTACTAAATTATAGTCAAAACGAATCAAAGATCTAAATATTAAAGTGGAAGCACTAAGTTTAATGGAATAGAAAATAGGTGGGAAATCTCAAAGATACAGGTGTTGATAGAAACTTTCATGAACAAAACCCAGACTACAAAGTAAATACTACAAAAAATCAACATGGAATCTCACCTTATATAAAGCTTTTGCACAAGAAAAGCACCAACAGAATGAAAACACAACCAACAACGTGGGAAGAAATATTATAGCCAGTTGTCCCTCAGACAAAGGATTTATGTCTAGAATATACAAAGAATTTAAAAAAATACCCATTCAAAGACCCAATCCAAAAATGGGCATCTGAGATGGAACACACCTCACAGATGCAGAAATACAAATGGGAAATAAATACATGAAAAAATGTTGAACATCATTGGTTTTTCGATGTAAATTAAAACAACACTTTATCTCATCCCAGAAAAAATGGCTATCATTAAGAAATCAACTGGTAACAAGTGCTGGCGAGGCTGTGGTGAAAAAGGAACCCTTCACTTCCATTGGTGTGTAGATTGATCCAGTCAGTGTGAAGATCAGTGTGGAGATTCCTCAGAAATACTAAGATTAGAGGTTCCATTAAACCACAGCGTCCCCCTTCTGTGTCTCTTTCCAGAAGAACTGAGAACATCAACCATATCAATATTATGTGCACCCATGTTTGTAACAGCATAATTTGTAGCAGCTAAATCTTGGAAACAAACAAAATGCCTATCAACCAAGGAATGGATAAAAAAGATGTAATTTATTTTATATAATGGAGTACAACTCAGCCATAAGTAAAGATAAACTGGAGACTTTTACAGGAAAATGAATGGAATTCAAGAACTTAATCATAAGTGAAATAAGCTGACCCATATGTGTAAACATGTGAGAAACTGAATGAGTAAACAAGATCCAAAATGTACAATATTCATGGTGAACTACGAAGAAACTGTTGAAAAGAAAATACAAACTGTGATGGGGGAGAAGGGAAAGGAAAAAGGGAAAAGAAAAAAACATTTATATGCAAGATAGGTAAAGTAGTCTTACAGCTAGTTTCTTTTCATAAAAAAATAAAGATTTCTGCTAATATTGTTTGGACAAGATAATGCCTATCGTTTGTACTATGAATAATTACTATGAAGATAATAATTTGCAATGTATTAAGTATAGTAACTACTAATCTATTTTGAAGCTGTTTCATTATCATTTTTATCTTTTTTCTCTTCAAGATAAAAAATACAACTGTGAAAGGTACTTCATTCTTTTCCAATGGGTGAAATTTATTCTAAATTTATAAGTCATTTGATAAAATGCTTTTGCTTCTTGCATAACAATGAATTATTAGTATGATAGTATCTTGATTTGGAGATTTCCTAAGCAATTTTAAAAAGCATTTTTTAAAGTTTTAAATGCATTTTTATTTTAACATAATGCTTTATGTGCATAAATTATCAATAAAATAATTATTTTACCCATTGTTGTAGTCAGGGGTTGCAAAGAGAACAATTACATATAGGACAAATAATTTATAATACTGTTTTATAATGGTCACCCAGAGTCAAATACAAGAAAGTGCAGAAATATGTCCACAACATTAGAGACCTAGAAAATCCAGCCGAGGGCCCGGATCCCACAGCAATGACCTGCATTAAGTCCAGCTGAAGACCTAGAGCCTACAACAATGACTCATATAAGTCTGTTTTACAGATATGCACTGAAAATGTGCAAATGTCAGGGTGGAAGCTAGAAAGTATGCCAGCAGATGAAGGATCTGTGCTAGTAAGTTGAAGGTTCTGCACTGGAGCCAAAAAGCAACACTCAAAATAGGGACCAGGGCTCCCCTGAAAAGTACCACAGCCATACTCAGTGACAGTGAGGTCCTGAGCTCCTCCAACGATGGGAACGGTCGAGTACATGTCAGGAAGCCAGAGTGACAACTTTCTGGAGATTAAACAGCATACATCTTCCCCTCTGAACCCTGGAAGCGATGGTCAAAGTAAGGACCAGAGCTCTTCCAAAGTGAACTACAGTCATTCTCAGCAACAAGGTCCTGAGCTCCTCTGATGAGTGACCAGATTCATACTGAAGAAGCTCCCATGACAACCTCCTCCAGGTGAACCAGCAGCTCCAGCAACACTTAGGAGAACCCAGGACAGCTACCTCCCTCTTCCTCTCCTTATCTCCTTTTATGCTGGCAACTTTCATCAGGTGGGCCATCTGTGCTCAGCACCATGCTGATTTAACTCAGCTGGTGCAATGAGTTTTTAATCCCTAACACCAATTGATACTACTTTTTACGAATTTACACTGTTAAGAAACTCATTATTAGATTCACATTTAAATGTCATGTGCTTTTAGATTAGGTTATAGATCAGGAGGTTCTTTAGTTAATTTGAGGTAAGAATAATATATGAGTCAGTTTCATTTGAAAAATACCCATTCATATGATTGACTCATTTTATTAAGGACATCTTTAAATTTGTGGCATGTATTTGAAATGAGGTTTGTCCAAAAATCTTATGTAGTTCTTCAAAGTTCATTAAATACTAAGTTTTCATTTAATATTTCAACAAGCAGTGGTAGTGTTTTGTGCTTTAAAATTCTAAAAAGCTAAAACTATATAGTCTTTAAAATATAGCCATTTAATCAGTAGCATTCACTCATTCAATAAATGTGAAAAGAATTTATATTCTAGGCACTAGATAAAGGGGTATCTGTAGAACATAGTGAAAAATGAAAAATAATTTTAAAAGAACATTGTAAATTTCTATTGAAGTTAATTATAACTAGAGATTTAATAAAAGTTTTGATATATTTTGACATTACATGTATTTGAATTGTCCAGTTCTTAGGTTAGTGTGACTAGCTATTTGGAAATTTATGCATGTTAAAAGTTTCTCAGGAAGTTTTAAAATTTTTTTTTGAAATATAACTTTTAGTGTATTACTTTGAAAAAGCCACATTATAGTTAATGAGCTTGTATTCTGTTTTTCTTTTATAATTAAGCCATACAGAGTACGGTGTACAAATATATTTTCTATTAAACATTTAATTTGGTTATTACAACCTTACCATAGACTGAATAATCTCCCCACAAATATTCCCAGAACTGGTAGGTAGGTTGTTTTATGACAATAAGGATTTGGGTGATGTGATTAAATATCTTGACATGAAAAGACATTGTTAGAATACCCCATTGGACCTAATGATCAGCAGAGACCTCTTGTGTCCAGAGCTGCAGAAAATATTTTTGTGTTGTTTTAAATTACTTACATTCATGATAATTTATTACTGCCGCAGTAAGAAGCTAAAATAGCCTTTCAAAATAATAATGTTAAAATGGCCTTTATTGTGGTAATTTAATAAAACTCCTCAGTACCTTAGGCTCATAGGTACCATCCTCAGATGGTTATCTATTAGAACAGAGTGGGAAATCTTTAACATAGTTGCCTACCTGACAAGTGTAAACATCTTTTAGGGTTGCAAAGCCATATAAAAGCAGGTGTTGGTATAACTGAGACCAGAGCCACTGCATTTATTAGTTATTACAGTGCTTTTTAACTAAATCTCCAGATACCACTGGAATTTGTGAAACAACATAAGAAATAAGACACTTGAAAGTGAAGACTTTAGATGTTTCTTCAACTGTCATCTGTCAGAAAGGAGCATCTCTTGGTAATCAGCACCATAGTGTTCCTGTATCAATCTCAGCCAAGCAAACAGCTGAACCCTGTGTTACTGCTTGTATTGTCTAGGAGGATTTAATGTTAAGGGAGACCAGTACTGCTCTTTATAGGATGAAGGGAAAGCTGTAATAGCCTCTATGTCATTATTTTTTAAACTCTAGAGTTCATTAAAAATCCCTTTGACTTTCTTTATGCCATCTTTCTTCCTTCTTATGAATTATTCAAGGCAGATTTCAGTTGAGGTAAATAGTTTGGTTTGAAGGTTTTGTATCTGGATTTAGAGGCAACAAGAAGTGTTAAGTGCTTAGAATTTTAAGTGAACAGGAAGACATTTGCTGTTAAAGCACTGGGGCTGCTATTGCTTGCCACATCAGCCGGTACTATCTATCATTCTGAAGTAGGTGGCATTATGATGCCTGCAGTATAAATCAGATTTTACAGAGAACTCAGTCCCCAAACACTTTGAAAATTCTATGTTAACAGGACATATATGTTTTTTTTGGTTTTACAATGTAAATTTTCCCAGTTTTATTTAACCTGACCAGTACCTTATTGATTATTCTGTAGCTATTATATACTAAACAACAAAACAGTTTAAGCCTCTGTGTTTCTCTTGAATGAAGTAGAATTACAAGTTCTGAGTCCTTCTAAGAATAATGTGAAAAACACGAAGACTTAGGAAATACTTATTTTTAGTCATACTCAAATTAAGACTACTTTTTATCTTTCTACCTTTCATGGCAGTTATCTTTTCCTCAGATTCTGCATCGTAATTTTAATTATTTAAGCAGTGCATGGAATCACATACCCAAGAAAATGATTTATGGAACATATGGCTGAAAACTATATTATTTCAGAACTAATAGGCAAAATTTGTTCAGTGCGATTCAGCACATTTAAAAACCAATCAAAGGAAACTTACTATAATTCTGTCATCTGGTAAAATTCACTTCCTTAATATCTATAAAAGCATCTACATAAAATTATATTTATAAAATTAGGCCCAGGTGTAATATTTTTAGGTAATGCACTTTACTAATGTTCTCTGCTCTAACACAGTATCTTTAGCAGCAGGAATTTCACTTGCTAAAGAATAATAAGGGCTAATATTTATTAATTACTATATGATAGAGCAGTGCTAAGTACTTTACATGCATTGCCTAAGTTGATGCTCACAATAACTCTGTTGATACCTTCATTTATAGCTAAACTTTTGCTTAGACATCATAGTCCAAAAATCTTTCAGGCACCAAAATACTGTACATGCTCTTAAATACTCTGTCATTAAGTACAAATTCAGAGCAGATTTATGAAGTTGCCCAGTATAATGCAACATGGAAAGGTGGAGTCTGTAGCAGGTTGTCTGTAATTTAAATGCATCTTATTTTAACTTAAACATCTGGCAACTCATAAATATGTATGAGGTGTATTCAGATCTCTGGTTTCTAACTTCGTAGAACTTTCAAAAGCATTAAGTTTTTACATTTTTTTATTCCTTTATTTCAGTCTGAAAATTTTATCAAAATTAAAACATGCCGAGAATTATATTGTAAATACATTTTAATCACAGTGGCCATTACTCTTTTCATAGCTACTATAGTTAGATCTGAACTGTCCTCCATAGGGTCACGTATTACAAAAACTTGGTCTCCAGCTGTGGTGCTATTGGGAGTTAGTGGAATCTTTATTAATTAGGGCCCAGGTCACTGGAGAAGTACCTTCTATTAGGATCTTACTTTTTCCTCTCCCTTTTGTTTCCTTGCTTCCTGGACACTTAAAGGTAAATTGCTACATCTGTAAAGCATTCTCATCACCATGATGTTTGGTCTCACTGCAGATCCAGAAATGACAGGGACATCTGATCATGAGCTGACACCTGTGAAAACATGGTCCAAAATATACCTTTCACACTAACTGAAAGCTGACTACCATAATGGCTAATACTTATGTGTTCTCTTACTACGGGGTTTGCTCTGCTCAACAAGGAAGAGACATTTCTTATCTGAGCCTGGAGGAGACACTGGAAAAAGGGAACTTTACTCTCAAAAGCCAAAAGAAAAGTTGAGTTTTGAGGAGGGCACATAAGTGGAAGGGTCTAAAACATGCATTAAAATTTGGCCTGCTGCATTTTTTTTTTATGGCCATCAATATGAATATGATGGTGGCTAAGGATGAGTTTTGGGGCATAATTCTAGATAAGGTTTTATATTTTGGAGAGAATTGTAGTAGTTTTTAAGAGACTTGGAATGAAGCATATCTTAAGTTTTATACATAAAAATTTAAAGGTGAAGGAGATGTTTAAATCCTTTAGGGAAAACTGCCTACGTGCTATTGGTTTCTTTAGGTCACTAACGTCTGAGTAAGATACTTTCATTTTACAGGTGTCACCTACCAAAGAAGGGTTTGGGAAATGGCTGCCATTTGTTCAGTTATTAAAGAAGGAATATATTATATTATAAATTAACATTTTTCTGGGTATATTTCAATATTATGCTTTCTCTGAAATCTCTAATATCTCTTAGTTTCAGTTATAGTAGACACCCTTAATTTGTTATGATCTCTGTATTTAGTTTATAGAAAGTAGTAGCAGTAATTTATGAACTTTTTTCCACAATGGATATGCAGATAAAATATGAAGTTTGAAAATCCTGGCACTGTGCTCTAAAATTTAATAGTCAGTCATGACAAGATCTTTTATCAATTGGTAACCCTTTCTACTGTAATGCATTTCCTCTGCCCCACCCCTCTTCTTTTACTGAAAAATAAATTTCAGTGACTTCAGTGGCTGGTTTTCAGTAATGCTCTTTCACCACTAGGGCGCTTGAAAATGTGTGAGGAGATACTGGATCCCCCGCCACCCCACCATAACTAAAGGAATACAGGAAACTCACTGTTAACATTTAGCTGCTAGAGGTCAGTGATGCTGTTAGACTTCTTGCCGTGCATGAGAAAGTATTGTCATATAAAAGATTAATAGCACCCTTGTTGAGCAGTAGTGTAGTACATCATGACCCTGCAGTCTGAAAACCACTGTAGTAAAACTTTTTTTTTTTATTTCCGTGTTAGGGTACTGTTATTTTGGGTTTTTTGGGGGTTGAGACTTTTATTTCTTTGTTCGCTCATACTCTGTCTCCTCAAACAACTCTCCAGTTATCCTGTCAAAATCCTGTTTGTTCTTCAGAGCTCAGCTCAGATCTGTTCCTTATAAAATCACTTACAAGCTATTCACTTTAAAGTTTGCATATCTACTCCAATAGCCATTATTCTTGAACACAAGTTTAAATAACCTTCAAAGTTGCAGTGTAACTGCCTTTTGCATTTCAATTTTCTATATCATGTTTGTCAAAGTGTGATATGTTTGAGACATACGACTGTTTTTCTGTTTTACTATAAATGATGATCCTATAAAATAATAAATAGTGAAATAATAATGACTCATCATCATGTACAAAAATATCACCAAGGTAAATGTGTTACTTAAATAAGTGTCTTTTATCTCTCTAACGTCATTTATTTGTGCTTAATTCATTATAGCACCTCCACAGAGGATTTGATTTGTAGTGTGTTAACACTTTCTTAGTCTTGTTTGTTGTATATTGAATTTGCAACTTACATTTCAATGTATAGACTACCTAATGGTGATAAGTATTTTCTAGAAATGAAATAACTTTTAGAGTTTCTCTAATTTTATTATAAACGCATGGTCAGTTGGCTACTAGTTGACTGAAACAGGGCTGAGGACCACTGGCTCACAATTTAGTTCACACTCAGAAGTCAACACTGTCTTGCAAATCTTGATTTTGGGAACACAATGCCTTTAATTCTTGTTTATAAGCAGTGAAAAATAGCTATTGTGAACATCAATTTAGAAGCCTATCTCTGATAACTGTGGGCTCTTTCAGATTTTTAAACCGCCTCAAAAAGATTCATGTTTCCCTTGAGTGACTGTTTTAAAGAAAAACTTGATTTTAAAGTGAAGATAATTGTTCTTTGAATACATCAATATGTCTTTGTAGGAGATTTTATATATATATATATATATATATATATATATATATATATATATATAGCCTATGTTTAATTTTTCCGCATTGGTAAATGGCTCCACAGATATTGTGGATGGTCAACAGCTGAATGAACATTTTGGGGAATCTGTTTGCATAACTTAGTGTTATGTGTATATATATAACTCAATTTTATGTGTGTGGATATCTAGGTACTTATATCCTCTCTTTTCCAAAGAGATTTCCAGGATTTATGAAGTTGAGCTATATTTCCTCTTGTGATTCTGGATTGTTCACCCACTTTGGATTTTAGTTTGCCAATGTGAAGCTGTGTGGGGATGGTGATGAAATAAATGAATAAATATCCCTTTTCTTCAATTTTTTCTCACAAAATTACATTTTGGAATACAATATTAGGTAACTATATTCAAATATATTCTGAATCAGAAAGTGCTCAGTAAGGAAAAAATCAAAAGTGGCACTTCTGGGCATTTTCTTTTGATATAATAACACCATTTTGAATAAACCATTTGCACAGACATTGCTTACCACCTCTTACCCTGAAACATCAAAACTAAATATTTAAATTAAGTTTATGTAATCAGGAAATATTTCTACTACTATAGACCTGAAAGTCTAAGACCTGCTGAAAGGAATAAAATGCCAAAGCTTTCTAGAATCATTAAGGAACCTCATACATACAGTTGTTGCAGTTCGTCCTTTTTGGCATTGAAAGGAGATGATGGTGATTACAGTGTCAAACTTCTAGTTCTCAGATATAGTCTTCAAAGGAATGCCTTGCAGACAGAGGCAGAATAATTATAATAGACTTTAAAACTCTTGGGAACAGAGAAGAAAACTTGAGTAACAAATATTTCTGTTATTTTTCAGTCAAGATTTTTGGTTCATATGTATGTATATACATATATATGTTAATATATGAATTTGTATGCATCTGTAGATAGATAAATCTTAGTAGAATATTATACTTTTTATTCCTTAAATATTAATACGTATTTCAAACTTTTATTTTATTGTCTATTTTAAGTCTTAGAATTATCCTCCAACACATTCTGTGTTTTTTAAAAGCTTTATTGAAATATAACACACTTGTAATTTACTTTTCAATGGACACAACTTAACTTTTTTTAGTGTTTCAGAGTATACATTTATCACTGCATTCAAATATACAGTAGGTTCATTAACATCCCCAAGAAATCCTTTACCTATTAGTCATGCACTGTCCATATATTCCAAAACCTTTATGGCCTTAAACAATTACAAGTCTATGATATGTCTTTACAGAGTTTTCTGTTTTGGACATTTCATAAAAATGGAACCATGTAACACTTGCTGTTGTTTGTTTGTTTGTTTGTTTTAGATACTGAAGATTGAAGCCTGGACATTCACATTGAGCTACACCCTCTGCTTTTTTTGTTTTTATTTTGGGGCAGGGTCTCCTTAAATTGATTAATTGCCCATGCTTGGTTTGAATATGTGATACTTCTGCCTCACTCTCCCAGAGTGCAGGAATTATAAGCCCCTAACATCATCCCTGCTAACCTATTTGTACCTGGCTTCTTTAACCATTTTTAGAATTCATCATGTTGTCGAATATATCAACATTTTTCTTTTTATTACCAAATAATTTTCCATTTTATGTATATGCTACATTTTCTTTAACCATTAATCAGTTTATGATTATTTGGATTGCGTGAACCTTTTGTCTATTGTATGTAATGTACCTGTTATTATGTGAACATTGTTTTTATTACTTGGTGTACACCAGGGATTGGAATTGTTGCACCTTTGTTTAACATTTTAAGATCTTGACAGACTGTTCACTAAAGGATTGTACCATTTTTCAATGAATGAGAATTCCAATTTCTCCATATTTTCAGCAAAATAGTATTTTTCTTTCTTAATATAGCCATCAAACTGTATATGGAAAAGTATCTTGTGAGTTTAATTTTAATTTCTAGGTTGTCTAATAACATTGAACCTCTTTTGATATACTCATTTACATTTCATGTTACGAAAAATGTCTGTTTAGAACATTTGATCATTTTAAAATAAATATTTTGTTGAAAAATACTTAACATGTAATGTAGCATATCAAGCATTTTAAGTATATAGTTCATTGGTGTGCAATATGTTCATGTTATTGTGCAAGGAAACCAAAACTTTTCCTTTGGTAAGATTCAAACTGTATTCATTAAACAATTCCTATTTCTTTTTCATTTGCTTTGGGTAACTACCCTAGTACTTTATGCTTCTGTGATTGTTTTTGCTAATTTGCTTCATTTATACTACTATTTTATCTTTTATCATTAAATACCCACATAATTGAAATTATATATTACTTCTTTTCTTTGATACTTGCTTGATTCACTTAGCATAATATCTTAGTGGCTTATGCATACTGTAGCATGTCACGATTTTGTTTATTCTTTCATCCATCAGTGAACATCTGGATTGCTTCCATTTCCTGGCTATTGTGTTCAATACTGTGTGGTTGGGCTGAGGATTTAGCTCAGTGGCTTAAGCGCCTGCTTGGTAAGCGCGAGGTCATGAGTTCTATCCCTGGTACCAAAAAAAAAAAAAAAAAAAAAACCAAAACTGTGTGGTCATGAGTATGTAAATATCTGTGTGAGATCCTTTTTAAGTTCTGTTGTACATATAACCAGAATTACAGAACTTATGTGGCTGGGTTATATGACAGTTCTTTTTTTAAAAACTGTTTGACAACTTCCTTAATTAGTTTTTATAGTGATATACCATATCACAATTCCACCAGTAATGCACAAGCATCCTTTTGACTTTTAAAAATTGGATTATGTATTTTTTTAACTAAATCCTAATAGTTGATTCTATAGTTTTGACATAACCCTTAACTAAACCACTGCAGAGATGGATATAGCACTTAGCTGTTGCACTGGATATAGTATACACTGATGTGTAGATATTAGCTGTACAGTATTTGCTTATAGTTAACAAACTAAACTCTTAAAGATAGACAATAAAAACATGTGAGACCATGTTGTTGAATGAGAATATTATCTATAGGGTCTTGAATGAACCATGTAACAGCTCCATTTTTCAAGTGCTTTATCTGTGGAATGCTAATGATTGTGATGATCTAGCATAAATTCAGTTTTAATGTGAAATCAAGCACTGCAAAATGTCACATGTAAAATGTTTGGGCAATGATAAGTATTGAACAGTTTTAAATTATTACAATTATAAAATATTGTCTCTTCAGATTATATATATATATATATATATATATACACATACACAGATATATATCTGTATATATAATCAGATTCTTTTTACAACCCTATCCATGAAATTTTATGCAGTTTACATTTTCAGTGGTATATGCCTCCAGCGGTTCTTCCTGATCCTAGCTGATGGATGGGAATGTCATCCCTTTGCACACATTTTTCCTTTCTCTCATCATGGATAATGATAATGCTCCAGAGTTTCAAAAGAATTCAAAAGCACTGAACAGTCTTACTTTTCAAAGCTTTTAATTATGGTGATTTCAAATATCAAGAGTAGAAATTTTTAAAATAGCATCCTGGCACCTATCAACCCACTCAGCAATTATCAATAATTGTCAATACTAACATTGTTAGTATAAATAATTTTTAGACATAATGAAAATGTCTTTATTAATTCTGAACAGCTTCCATAATTCATTCACTTTCATAAAACTTTTGATGTAGTAAATGCTGTCTATGCTTCCATAATGTATACTAACGTTCTTTCATTAGGCAGAAGGACCAGAAAAAAATGAGTTCTCTAAACATAGGATCAACTTTTACTGAAAATTGGAAGTGTAAATGATAAATGTTTTAAATTGTTACAGTTTATGATACTAGTGCTCTTAAGAGAACATGTTGACACATCTTTCATCAGAGTAACAGTAATAATATTAGCTATAATTATTAGTTGCCTGTTGTGAATCAGGCTCAACATAATCTCATCTTAATTCTCGTAGCAACCCTATTAATTAAAAAGTACTATAATTATCATTTATGGATGAAGAAATAGAGTTTTAGTAGTGGTAAATAAATTGTCTAAGGCAACTGAAAGGACTAGCGTGTAAATTCTGGGCTCTGTATAAATCCCAAACTCTTATCAGTTATATCACAGAATTCTATAATCATTTACCAAATAATCCATGAGTAAGAAACCTATGAAATGTTATTTTATATTAAAGAACATTTTGATTGTACCTATAAAGATATTACTTAAAAACTGTGTTATTTACATCATACTGATATAGGGGAATGAAACTCCTGACCTACTATGTCTGTGAGCTTGTGTTCTCTAAAATCGGAGAATGAATTTTAGGAACAACAGAGGTGAAGAGTAGAATATATGTATTGAGAGAAACAAAGCAGCTGTCTGAAGAGAAACAGAAGGGGTCCTGAGTGGGTTGCCAAGGACTGTGTCTTTTCCAGGGACTTGTATAGAGTAAAACCACGGGTTTAAAGTAGGGGAAGACTGGGAGCTCACAAGACGGATTGGCATAAGGTGGGACATAACTGTATTTAGCCAATAAGATCAGTAGTTCAGTTACAATTGATTGCATTAGGGACAAATGGGGAAGCAAGTCACATAGAAAGTGGACATTCTTACAGAGCAGTGACTCTTTTTTTAGGGGGATGGGAACTATTTAGGGTATCAATCCTCAGGATATGGGTGCATTTGTATGGTCTTTTGTCTTGAGGCCTGGTCCACAGCAGGAGGTCTCAGAAGTTCCTGGGCAGTTTCCAGGTGTCTGCACTGGCTCTATTGAGAACCTAGTCCTATCTCACTGCCTATAATATTTCTGACTAACTCAGCTGGCTGTAACAATACCGTGATGTACCAAAATACCCTAACAGAAGTTTCTTCTTCACATAGCAGCATAGCACGCATGAACAAGTGTCCATTCCAACTCTTTTTCATGCAGTCATTCAGAAACTGATGAGAGTTAAAGCTTTTCCATATTTAATACCTGGTCTCTTGAAAGAAAAAGGTCAATAGCAGGTCTGCTGTGTATTCTCTGCCTTACTAGAATTCCCAGAAAGGAAGATGAAAAGTCAAATCTTCTTGTTCTCAAGCGTATTAATGACAGTGCTGGAAAACTCTACACTAGGGCATTTATCATCTGTTTTTGTTTCTGAGATGTTTCTAGTCTGATTGCAGGTAATTCTATAGATGTAGATAATGTGTCCCTTTGAAAGATATAAAAGCTACATAGTAATTGTATGAAGTGGAGATGTTTCCATACCACAAATCTCCTCCTAGTATTACTGGGGACTGTAAACATGCATTAGGAACCCAGGTTAAATCTGGGAAAGAATGAGTTCTACTGTGGTCCTAGACGTCATGCTGCTTTGCCTGGCCTAGTGAATAATGGTGTAAGGAAATCATTAGTAAAGCTTCATAATGGATACAATCTGTGAGCTTTGTGAGATCTAGTTAATGTTCCAGGGTTTTTAAAGTTGAACAGGTGAAGATAGGAGGGACACTCCATTCCAGCCAGGATAATGAGAAAAAGCCATAAGAGGACTCTTGAAAGAATTTTGTTGAACTGGCTTTGAAATGGTGCATAAAACCTCCTCTGGCATTTCAATGGAATTGAACCATGTTGCAAGAGAAACTGGGAAACAAATCGACTTCTGAGTCCGTATAGAAATGGAGGACATTGATTTTTGAAGGCTTTTCCATCATTTTGTTAAAGTCACATGGCAAAATAAGATATTGTGTGGAAGATTTCTTCAGAAGAGTGATAATCATTTTTCACATTGATCAGGTACTTTGCTGTATTACATTGATTAGGTATTTTGCTATGTACTTACTTGGTACATTATGTCACTTAGCCCTTGCAAGACTTTTATGAGAGAGAAACAAGTACTGTCACTTCATAGCTGTGAAGCAAATAGGGAGTCTTGGCAGATGAACTATAGAACCTGAATGCAATATTTGATATATATTTTCACTGAAACAGTATTTTGTATTTATGTGGAATTTAAATTTTTTTTTAATTTTAAAGAGGGTAAAACTAAACATAACAGAACAGAACAAAGTAGATCAGAAGAAAACAATGTAAGTGATAGAGATTTCAAAGCAAGATAATAGGACATCCACCATGGCTACCATAATGTCTTTTGCTTTCTTCCAAATAGTTGTCCATATCTCCACACACAATTCATTAAAAAAATAGAATTAAACTGATCAGAACAGAGTGAGGAAGGCATTATAGGCCTTCAAAACCAGGCAATAGGAAATCAACGATGGCTGCTGTAATGTCTCTTCTTCTTAATCAAATTAGCTGTCCATACCTTCATGTATGTTGAAATTAAACAATACAAAACAAGCTAAAACCACTCTGAAAAAAGAATAATAGCATTACTGGATTTCACAGCATGACAATATGGTATCTGCAAATGGATACCACAATGTCTCTTTTTCATCAAAGTAGTTGTTCATTTCATCACACATAATATAATTGTTTAGTGGAAGTTGTATGCATGTATAAGCCTCTGCATGTATACCTATCTTTTCTGTATTAGAGAGAAAACAAACCAAAACAAATTACTAGAAAAACATGAAAGAAAAAAGACAAATAAATAGCAATAGCAAAGAGCCCAAAACAATAACGATATAGACCTTCAAAGCAAGGTTTGATGGGTTTCTTGTAACAGCATATGGTTGGATGTTGTTTCTTGATCCATTCTGCCAGTCTGTTTCTTTTAATTAGTGAATTGAGGCCTTTACATTAATGGTTATAACTGATACACAGTGGTTTATTTTTGACCCGTTATCTTTCTGCTATTGATTCTTTACCTTTGCAGTCTGTTTAATTGCTTGCCTTGCTTAGAGGTTTTTTCCTATGTCTATCTAGAATGTCTTTTAGTATTCTTTGGAGGGTTGATTTGGTGGTCATGAAGTTCTTCAGCTGTTCTTTGTCATGAAAGTATCTTATTTTTCTATCCATGTTTAAGGACAATTTTGCAGGGTAGATCAGTCTGGGCTGGAAGTCATTTTCCTTTAGGATCTGAAATATGTCACTCCATCCTCTTCTTGACTTCATTGTTTGTGTTGAGAAGTCTGCTGTAATTCTGATAGGTTTTCCTTTATAGGTGATCTGTCTCTTCTAACAGCTTTTAATAGTCTGTTTTTATGTTGGATTTCTGGGATGTTGATTATTATATGTCTGGGTGTAGTTTTATTTTGGTTATGGCTATTTGAAGTTCTGTATGCTTCAGTGATCTGTATGTCAGTGTTCATTCTCATGTTTGGGAAATTTTCATCTATTCTATAAATAGCTTCTTGATATCATTTGTGTTTTTACCTTTTTTCTTCATACCTATCAGTCTTATATTGTTCTTCTTTGCATCATTTTGTAGCTGTTAAATTGTTATTTCCTGATTCCTTATTATTTTTAAAAGATCTTTCCTTTCCTGTTCACTAGCTGCAATCTTGTTTTGGAGGACTAAAAGTCTATCTTCACTTTCATTGAGGTGTTTTTGCCAACTTTTGATGGAATGTTTGATTTCCTGTATACTCTTTGAATCTGCTTCATGCATTCTGTTTGTTTCTTATATTTTTCATTCAAGGTTTCCATCTTTTTGTGTTTATTTCCTCTAATTTTTTAATTATGTCTTCTTTAGTTGTGTTCAGCATTTCTTTCAATGCATTTATCATTTCTTCTTTTACCTGGGTTATTATTTCTTGTCTGAGTTCTTTTATAGCTTCCTGGAGTTGTTTCTTTACTTCCGTAAAGTTGCTATCATTTCAGGTATTTCTGGTATCTGGTTTACATTTTCTTGTATGTCCCTGTCTCCTAGGCTTGCTTGGTGTGGGCTTGCAGTTTGAGATTGCGTTGTGCTCTTTCTCTTTGCCATTTTCCTATATTTTCAAGCTCTAAGCAGTGGTCCAAGCCTTCTCCATGCAGTGCAAATCACCTCATGCGCTTTCAACTTGTGCGTTGGGATACAGTCAGCCGTCCGCAGTCCGAGGTTTGCTGAGGGTGGATCAGGTAGGCCCGCGTGGGCCTCGGGTGATTTGGGAGGCTGGACAGTGTCTTTCTGGCTCAGAGTGATGTCCCAAATCTTCCTTTTCTGCTGGAAATCATCTAGCCCAGGAGACTGAATGCAGGCAGCTGTCTGCCTTGGAATTTAAATTTAACAGGCACTATTTGGCAATACTGCATAAAACATTACCATGTAATAGAATAAAAGAAACTATTGGTCTTGCATTAGCCTTTTAACTTAATATTTAGAGTAGTATCAGCCTTGAATGCTTCAGACAGTGGTGTAACTAACTGCGGTAATCCTCAAATGGAAAAGGGAGTAGAATAATCAGCTCTTGATTATATGATGGGAGAAAAAAATGTAGACATGATTTCCCTAAAGGTTATTAGATCAGATTTCAAAGCCTTGTTATTCATCACTTGATCATGCATAATTTTGAACAATGTATCACCAAATATTTTAACATTTTCTAGCATATTAAATTTGTAGCAGATTACTGTGTTTTATTGAGTTCCCAATTGGTCATTTTAATATGTATTATTTCATATATTCTACATTGAAAACCATTTGAATATTATACTGGGTATGAAAGGATAGGTAAACAAAAAAATTATATCTGCCTTTTTACAATGTATAAAATCTATTCTTCAAACTAGCCATTATTAAGAGTAAAAGGGATTCTGTTTATATGTTACTACTGAACTGTAAAAAAAATAGGACAATTCCAACCAAATTGAGAAAATAGTTATTCCAGTGGGCCACCTGATTTTCAACTTTGGGAGCATAGAAGTTTAGAAGAGCATAGCTGTTACAGAGTTCGTGTAATAAAATCTTACTTTATAGACTAAGAAATTAGAAGCCCAGTGGAAAATGTATATTCATTTTCTCATTCAAATAGATGGCATTTTTAAATTAGCAGTAACTAATTGACACTTCTCCACCACTCACTATGCTGACCCTGTGTTTCGTCTAAGGTGGTTTGTACAGAAATATGAAGTTCATAGGCCTGAATTAAACCTTAACACAGTACCGGCAATACATATAGTCATTCTTTTAGAATACAAATTCACTTTTTCTAAACCTAAGAATTAAATATATGTTCTATAAAGTTGTTTCTAATATTTCATCTTCTAGTGTGCAATATCTTTTATATTCTAGTGACCTAATGATGTTATAGAGCAGGTGGCTCGGTATTATTTTATTGGGAATGAAACTTAACCAAAACATGGTTAATCCATAGAATCTCATAATCTTCTGTTGCTATGGTCTCTGGTAAACATAATATACCCTCTCTACTATTTGTAGAGTAAACATTGTTTTCACTTAAAATTATTGTGTTATTGTTTGAACATTTACTGTAAACCAGGGATAGGTTTTTAATTGTTTAAAGTGAGAAAATGCTATCTGATAATTTAATTATTCCAAATTTATATATATTTAGGCTTTACTTTTTGTTCACAATCATGTGAAAGAAGAAGCAAAATTAAATGATTTTTAAGATTTTCTGTAGTGGAACCAGAACAAGGCTCATTTATTGACCCTTTGTCCTCAGCATTATTGTTTGTTAAATGTGATCTAACACAGTAGTGTCTGCATAATTTGGTAGAAATAAGTCAGTGGTTTTATTTTTATTCAAAACAGTTCAATCATCTATTAAGGGCACAGTAAATATAAGCAGTCATCATATATTATTTCCTTTTAAAAATAATTGTTTTTTGGGCCAGGGATTTAGCTCAGCAGCATAAACGCCTGCTTTGCAAGCGTATGGTCATCAGTTCGATCCTCGGTACCAAAAACAAAAACAAAAAAACATAAAATAATTGTTTTCGGCCTCCTAATTTTTGAATTACTTATTTTTTTAAATATAAACATAAACAATAAACGTGAAAATAGCAAGGTATTGTTCTTGATACTTGTTAAGATTAAATTTGAAAGAATAACTCCATTTAAACTCTCATTATGATATTCTATTTTAGACATATTACAGATTAAATAAAAATAGATTTAATAACAGTAATTTTCTGTTTGATGGAAGTACACCTATTTTTAACATCATTTTCCTAACTTTTAACAAAAATGTTAAAGTATTTAAGTTGGAATTTAAAAGTATTCCTTATTAGCAATGTATTAGGAATTTTTTTCCTGCTTATATTCCCAGTTTATGGTCTATACGTAAAGTTAGAAAGAAAATAAACTCTGGGAAAAGCATGTTTTAGTAAATCTTGACTTTTTTTTTTTTAACTGAAGCTGGGAGCTATTTTTTTCTTATAAAAGCACCCAAGATCAATAAATTATGTCATTCTAGATTTATTAGTAAGAGCTAATTTTTAAAAATCTGCTTAAAAATGTGATAAGTACTGTATGTTTGGGAACTTCAGGAATAAAAATATTACTTTAAAAATATATATCTTGTTTGCAGAAGGAGTAAATTAAAAAATTAGGCTTGATTTCCCCCATGATACTATCATTAGGAATATTCCAACATTTTGTGTTTTTTTCTCTCATACTTGAAATACAGAACATTATTAGAAACAATGAAATCATATTTATGGGGTCAACTACCTATGAAACTTCAGATTAGTAAACTAGTTCTCAGTCAGTGTTTCATGATCTTTTTCTTGTTTTAATTTTTTAATGACTCTTTTGGTATCTTTTTTGTTCTTCAGAATTTTACCATTTCAGTTTCTATACTGTGCTTCTATTCCCTCTAAGCAAGTAAGTTTGAACCCAGTAATATGTGGAATACTGAACTCTTCAGTTTTTTTCCTGATTTTGATCTTTAGATCAAGTCATTCAACAGTTTTGTATCAAATGTCTAAAAGGCAAGTACTGTCTCACTATCCTACCATAATAAAGATTAAATGAAATAATTTATATAAGCTACTTAGCATAATACTAGACATATAAAAGTAAATACTATTTCTCTTTTTCACTCTTACATTATGGGCCCAGTTTCAATGATGGGATGCTTGTTTAAGTTTTCTTTCAGTAGTATTGTGTGCCTCTAACAAAAAGAAATTGTTTCCACTGTTGAAAATTTCCTTATATTCTCTAAAAATCGGAATACTATCGAATGCAGCAGTAGGGGCTGAGTCAGAAGACAGACTACTTGGGGCTCAAATCCCACCTTTGACACTTGCAGAGTTTGAAAATTGCCCAGCTATTTAAACTTCTCTCTGTTTCCTCATTGATAAATTATAATCTATTTCCAGTATGGTAAAGACAAGAAAATATATTAATAGACATAAAGTGCCCAGTACATGAAAAACTGAACAATCTGTTAGCTATTTATTAGCTTTCACAGGTCAATATTTAAATATATGTTAGCAAATACTTATTAAAATAAGTGCTAACTGCTGTTAGGTTTAATTATAACGGCAATAAAACTATATTTGTTTCCTAGAGAAGGAAAAATATTAATCAAATAAATACCAAGATACAAATAAAAGCACAAACTGTGTTTAAAGCTATGAAGAAGTGTTGGCGGTCTGAGAAAATCTGATCAAATGTGGAAAAATGGTGAAGACTTGGAGTCAAAGGATTTTAAGGATGAAATTTTTGGCCCAGAGAGATTTTACTGTGAGTTTCATTTATAACACGTGAATTATGAATCCCAAAAGCATTAACATTGTAAAATGATATTAGTAGTTATAATACTAAGATCTCATTTTTCCTCCTTTAATAATATCCTAATTAGAGATTCCTTTTCCTTTAACTTCAGCCTTTATATTAATGATAAAACTAATCCGCAATCTCTCTCAAATAACTTTTATGCTAAATGCAATTAGGTAGCTATCTTTTGAGCTCCTAAAAGAGAAAATAAATTTAGATACACAGGAAATACTTTCCCATTAGGGCCCAGGGTAACAACAGTCTCCAAGCAGATAATGGTACAAAGAATTGTGCTCAAGTAGGGTCATGCAGTTCAAAGCAAAAACATTTTGACCTGAAATTCCAGGATGTATTCAGTAATTAGTGAATGTGCCAAGATGTTATAAAAACAAAAACCCTATTGTCTTTAAAAGATGCGCAGCAGGTTCTCAAAGCAAATGAAGAAGCACAAAGAAAGTATAACAGAAAAGAAGCAAAATGGTTAAGAAAAGCATCACCAAAGGAACAATTACTGCCATTCCACTCTCAAGCTATTTTATAATACTTATTGCATGTCCTATAATTTCTATAAATACTGAAATATAAAGATAGAATGAAAGTTTTTTGGTTCTTCAAAATGTTTTATCAAGATTATTTAGGTGTCTGAAGCAAAACAGATGGTCTTAAAACTACTATGATAAGCTTTTGAGAATTTTATTTTTTAATTTTTTATGTTAAGGTTGTCATTTTTAAAAATTATGTTTATTGGTACAATTTAGATATATATGATCACATTCATTGTACAGATGTACATGATATATTTTAGTTACTTTTTTTCCTCCATTCCAATCACCTCTCTTCAAGCCTTCTTCCCCTCATTATTTACAAAACTTTTTTCCATTTAATACTTTTTCTTTTTCCTTCCATTCCCTAATCCCCTTTCCTCTTGAAAAAGTACTTGCTATTTTACAATATCTGTTATACATTTAATTCTTACTTACTCTTTCAATTTATCACATCAGAGAATGTGATATTTACACATGTGTCCAGTATATTTCACTTGTCATAACAGTGGTCTCAGGATCCATCCATTTACCTCTAAATAGCTTGTTTAGACACTTCTCCTAAGAAAAAATACAGATGGCAAATAAATACATGAAAAAGTGGTCAACATCACTGATCATTCTAGCAATGCAAATTAAAATAATGCTGAGATTCTATCTCCTTCCAGAAAGAATGGCTGTTCCCAAGAAGTCAACCAATAACAAATGCTGGCAGGGCTTGAGGACAAAGAAACTTTCTCCACTGTTTGTGGAAGTAAACTGGGGCAATCAATGTGTAAATCAGTGTGGAGATTCCTCAAAATCCTAGGACTAGGGCTGGGGATTTAGCTCAGTGGCTTAAGCGCCTGCATGGCAAGCATGAGGTTGTGAGTTCAATCACTGGTACCCCCCCCAAAAAAAAAAATCCTAGGACTAGAGTTTCAAATTGACCCAATTGTTCCCCTTGTTATCTTCCCAAAAGAATTAAAAGCATACCACAGCAATATATGCACACCAATTTTCATAGCAGCAAAGTCTGTAATAGCTAAATCTTGGAGACAGTCTAAATGCCCATCAATTGATGAATGGATAATTTTTTTTATACAATGAACTACTCATTGATAAAGAAGCTTTGATAATTTTAAAAGGTTTAGGTACATTTTAAAGTTCTAAATACTTTCTCAAATAATTTTGTATCTTTCCCAACATTCTGATGTGTTTTTAAAAGTTAGAAACATTTTGATATGGTAAAAATAGTATTTTTACTCATGAATAAAAATAAAATTTTTGCTGGCTGTGGTGACCAGTGTACATAATCCTAGCAATTGGGAGAATGAGGCAGGAGGGTTATCACAAGGTCAAGGTCAACCTAGAGTACAAAGTGAGACCCTGTCTCAAAATGTTTTTTTTTCTCATTTTATCCTTTTGTAGCATTAATATCCAAACTGTTTCTATTTAAATATGCTTTTAGATAAGCATTTTAATTGCTTGTACATTTTAACATCTTTTACTGTAAATGTATTACATCTGAAAAAGAATTACTTCACTTTTCCTTTTTTGGGGGGGGGACTATGGAATGTATTCTTTTTTTTAATAAAATTTTATTTAAAGAGAAAAAAACAAAACAAAATAAAACAGAATAAGGGGTAGCAACAATACAGAATTCCAAGGAAAAAAGGAAAAGAACAACAACAATAAAACCTGAGAAATTATTACTGGACTAATTACATACTGACTTCTTGGAAATAGTTGTTCAAATTACAAAGTTAAAACATGTAAAGTAGACATTCAAACTGAGACTGTTAACAGTTCTGCTCCATGATCTGACAAAAACAGCAATATGGTCATCCATTTTACCCACTCAAATATGCATGCAATTATATCTTTTTTTTTTTTTTTAATTTGAAAGAGAATAAAACAAAAGGGGGCAGTACAGAGCAGATCAGAACAGGACAACATAGGCAACACAGTACTTTAGCTAACAGTAGGTAACACCATATCTCTTACTCTGCTATAGTTGAGCATAGTTTCAAATACAATAATATCAAACATAACACAATAGTATAAAGCCATGCATAGAGTGAAAGAATTACAGGGCTTTCTGAACCGAATAACAGAAAATGATCAATGGGTACTATAATATCTCATTTTTGATAAAAAAGAAAAAAATTTGTTTGAACTATCACAC